>PVIR01002006.1:0-110118 GCA_004026965.1 Petromus typicus
TCTTTATTCCTGTTCTGAGAATGTTCCAGCTAAGAAAGAGTCATCTAAGTGACTTGTCTAAAAATCCAGTCTAGAAAGTGGAAGGTATACCAAGGGTTTGGTTGGCACAAGGCTCCTGGAACAGATAGATACACACTATTCCTTTAATATTACTACTTATGAAGGGGATTCTGCTAGCCATTTAACTTTATTTAATAATTCTACACTCATTTTGGGGAACAGTAAGAAGAATAAGCAAGATGCTTTGCCTCAAGTATCTGCATATGTGCAAATAAAATGTTTTCAATAAATTCAAATGTAAGAAAGGAAAGGAAGAATAAAAGAAGAAAGGATGTATCCTGATTTAGCATTTAATCTTTCTACTCTACCAATTTTCAGTGAACACGTGGTGAATAAAATATAAATAGAGAACAAGGTATGCATATAAAATAAAAATGCTAGAAGGCAGACAATGGGTCATAGTTTAGTAACAAAGAAAAATAAGAGAACAAGAGAGGAGAGAGGTAAAAAAGCGATGAAAGAAGAAAAATAAAGTACAGGAGAAAAAGAAGGAAGGAAAGAAAATAAGAAATAGAGGGATAGAGGAAACTAGGAAGGAAGGAAACAAGATAACAGGAATGAAGAGCCAAAAGAATGGCAAGAAACATGATGGAAGAAAGAAGCAGGAAAAAAGGAAAAAGGAGGAAATAAAGCAACAATATAAGAACATAATAAGGAGTTCTTAATTGGATGCATGTTTATCAAAAGTGGTATGCTTCTTTCCACTTTATACATGTTTTCAGTTTAGCTTTGAGGTGTGGTGTGTGACTTATGCATGAGATGTACTCTCGAAGCTTACAGACTGATGACACACTCATCTAGATCCATCAGAGGGCATGTTCGAGCTGGCTGTCTCCTTCCTTTCTACAGGTATGGACAGACTGTCATGTAAGTTTGAAATACCATCCAAAAATGACTCTTCAGGATATTAGCAATCGACATGAGTGAGTGATGATCATATCCTGTTATGGAGGATATTCACAAATGTCTATAAAATGATCTGAAACTGGGTGGTTGTAGCAAATTATTTTTTAAAAAATCACACACATCACCAGCTAGAGACAAAAACTGCAACAGGAAAAAAAAAAAACTGTACAACAAAGACACAAGTCCCTTGATCATTTTGTATTATTGATCTTTATCTCATCCAAGTTGCCTGTAGTAAAGTGAAAATGAACCAATAAATTGTGATATATATATATATATATATATATATATATATATATATAGAGAGAGAGAGAGAGAGAGATTTGCGCTTTCCTCTTTTTTAAAATATTGATTCTTGAGTATCTAAATCTCTCCATAAGCTTTTACCTTGCCCTTACTTCTTTATGTTTACTTCATCTTGCTCATTTGTAACATCAATACCCAAATTATGGCTTTAAATTGAAGACATAACTTCTAAAATAGATTTTAAAGTATATACTGCCCAGTTGACATCCCGTTCTTTTCTTCCTTAATCTTCATTTTGTTGTTGTTGTTGTTGTTTGTTTGTTTGAGATAGGGTCTCTCTTTTGTAGTTCAGGCTGGTCCTGAACTCAGTCTTAAACTCATAGCAAACTCATAGCAATTCTCCTACCTCTGCTTCCCAAGTGCTGGGATTACAGGCATGAGCCACCATGCCTGGCAATGTGGTATGTGGTTCTGATTGCTGGTGGTTGTGAGTCTCCAAGCCCGGCATTATTGTATGTGGTTACCCAGGAACCTGGACCCTTGCATTTGCAAGACAGATGATGGAACCACTGAGCTAAATCCCTGGCCCAATCATGTTGTTTTTATAAGGGCTTACTAACCTTAAACATATTTCCCACTATAATTCTTTTAAAATTGAGAAAAATTGGAATCAACTTGCTTGAATGAAAACATTTCCAAATGACTTGGCTGGGAGGAGGCACGTACTTTAGAGAAACATTTATAAAATGCTGTTTGAGAATGGTTTAATATTCCAAAAGAAGAACTGCTAATGACATAAAATTAGTACAGTGGCTGATTCTACTTCCCTTTCAAAGTAAATCTGAGTGCTATGGCGACCTCAGAGTCTCATATGAATTTACACATTTTCAACTCTTTTCTTGCCACAGTTGGCAGGGATTTTTAAAAAGGATAACATGTTTTCATAAGTCATTCAGGAGGCATCTTATTTAAATGCAGAACTAGATGCCCATTGACATACACAACACATAACTATAGCATGTTTCCTGCCCAGGAATTGTGATAATAATAATTAAGATGAATCTGTAACTTCAAGATGCTCAGAATCTACATAAGGAAAAATAAAGGAGCCACTTTAATGTATGTCACAAAACACTGACTTTCCTTACAGAAGTCCAAGAAAATATGTGAAATACAAAATAGAGAATTTTAAAAAGTAAAACTGAGCTTTTGTCAGTGGGCCTCTTTTTGGTTTACATGAAGAATGTTGCCCCAAATCTCATGTGTTTAGAGTTGAGGCTCTTAGAAAGTGTTGATTCACGGGAAGAAACACTCTTGAATAGAGGGTTCACCTTTCGATGATTTTATAGCAAAATATGCTGTTAGGAGGTGAGGTTTAGTGAGAAGATGCTGATTCCACGGGGATGTGCTTTAGGAGAGTGTATTTCCCTTCCCTTTTTCCTTCTCTATCTGTTTGCAGACTGCCATGAGCTCAGCATTTTCCCTGGGCTATGCCCTTCCATCATACCATTCTCCCTCGGAGCCAAATGGCTATGGACTGGATTCTCTGAAAAACATGAGCCAAACTAAACCTCTCTTTCTTTAATTTCCAAGTGTGAAGTATTTTGTCCCAGCAAAGGAAAGTGACTAACACATGTCTGTCATTAGAAATCATAATACTGGCCAACAGAAATCCCAGCCCTCTTAAGAGAGAAGTCATTAATAATCTCCATCTTGCTCCTTTCTACTAGGGCTAACCTTCCCATAACATGTCAAAAAAGAAATGTTCTGGTTTATTTAGTCATTTATCTTCGTTTTTCTACTCTATACAGATATAGCCTTAACAAAACTGCAAAGTTAATGCTTCTAGCAATAGCAAAGTCATAATGATGCCAAAATACTAGTAGGAGAAAATAGCAAACACACTGGCTTGAAAAAATATTCTGCTAGAAAACTGTTTAGCACATTTTAGATACATAGAATAATTGTGGAATAAATGAATCGATAAATACTGTAATATTAACTATGTCTCAGCACTATGATACTTCTTGCCCAAAGTATCAAAGATATGCATTTGAGTATTATTAAATGAAAAGTTGGTCTCTCCAATAGAAAAAAGAAGCAAACATCCCTAATACAAAGCATCTACTAGTAAATTGAGCTGAAACCTTTTGTAGCATGTGAAATATAACCCTGAGTGAGTAGTTTTATTTACCTTTTATTTAAGATACATCTCCAATGTTTCCTTAGTTTAAATTTCCAAAACCAAATTAGAATTCTTTACTTTATTCTTAGTCATACTTTCATATGATTGCTTTTGGCATTTATGCTCCACTTGGGTTATAAGTTTTACAATTGCATTAATACTTTCTTTTTTAATTTTCCTTAGCTTCTTCTACTCAATTTACACAGAGAAGAGTCAGATACAAGATTTTCCTGGAATAACAAAGTCATTGTTAAGTGTGGAGCTTCTCAAATAGCCTGGTAAATGACTTGGCCAGTGCCACACAAATGCCACTCAGATAATCACCGTCTACCACAGTTCTCTCACAGGCAGAGTGATGCCATCCATACAAAGGAGCTAAAGCTCTTGATATGCTGCTGGGCTTTCAGATAAGTTTCTAAGAAACAAAAAGATGCCAAACACAAAGATTCCCATAACAACTGGAAAAGTTTGTGAACAATGTTTATGAGACATCTTATGGCCAGATCCACTCCTGATAAGCCAAAGGCCTTTCCTGGGAACCACCACTCCCAGACTGAGTTCATTGATACCTCTAGGAGATCAACAAAGATTGAGTGAGGCTTCAAGAAATTTGGAGCCCATGATAGACTTTTCTGCTGTCACACTAGGAAGCTCTAATCTCTTCCTTATTCTTGTCTCTTCCTCTATTCAGGCTAGATCTCACAAAACTGCATACAGAATAATTTTTATACATCCTCTAGCTCTCAGAAATAAGAGAATGAGGAGTCATCCTATCATAATTTTTTTCCTAGATTCCTTGTAAAAAAATGTTGGAGGAATGAGAAAGCAGCATAAAACTATACCTAGGGCAGTTGGGTACAGTGGAGGTCTTATCCATTCTGCGAGTAAAAGAGTAAAAGGGAATTCAATAGTGGTAGTGGACTGAATTCCCTGAGCTGGAAAAATGTATATTTTAAACTGATTTTCTGTTGTGTTAGATCCAATTACTTTTGTTAGTGTTTTAAAATGCAATATTACTTTCTCCTATCCATGATTGTTAGAAGAAAAAAAGGACATAATACACATTTTCAAGACTCTTTGATCAATCCTAGATATATAAAGCACCATAAAGAATTCTTTACATTATATCAGCCTTATTATATAGTAAAATTTTGAAAAATAACTCTATAGTGTTCCACATTAGAGAATGATCAAGTAAACAGTGTGTAAGAAACTCTAAAGGAAATAAGTTAGACGATCATGTGACCCATTAAAAATGAAAGAATGTCCTAAATATAAAGCATACTAATTAGATACACGTATTTCCCAATAAAAAGTTTTCACATCATCCATCTCAGTAGACTGTCTTAGAATAAATACAATCTGTATTAGTAAAAAGTTCAGAGAATTGCTGATAACAGCACACTTTCAGAAATACTTTGGAACTATTTTATTTGTTTACATGTTTCCTTGTGTTCTTTGTTCAATTCACGCGATTCTATTGAATTAAATTGAAAGTACAACTTAACTAGCGACTTGCGACGTGCTGTATTTATTTTGTACTTTATCTTCCTATGCATATTGTTTCTTCTATTCATACATCTTCAATCGGTGAACGTGGAGGAGGGGAGGGAATGGGTCAGAATGGACTGCAAACCTGAATCAGTGTAGCCCATGCCAACGAAGTAATGAAAAACAGCACTGTTCTTACAGGGGCAATAATGAGTATAAATAGACAAAGGACATTGAATAGCTACTGGGAATAAAGAACGAAGCATCCATTTCAAGAAAGAACCCTTCTCTGCCATCACAGATAGCTTTGTGAACTGCCTAAATTAGGGTGCAGCATAACAATTCCACGCTTTAAGAGAAGTCTTTGAAAGACAGCTCTCACATACCTTATGTAGAGTCTGATTTAATAATAGCAGTTTGCTTCTTGAGCTTGCTGTATACACTCATCTCTTTGCTTCCTTTCTTCTCCTTCCTTCTGTCTTTCTACATCCCCACTCTGCCTGAGTGAATGTGTGTCTTTTTGAGGTGCCTGAGTATGAGGGAAACACCCTCAAAAGAGATATAATAAACTTAATGTTTAAGGACACAGCTTCGTGGATGGCCTACATGCAAGCCTGATTCCATGCTACTAGAAGAATGTTTTCAATACAAATTTGGGGTGATTTCCTTGTCTATATCTGGAATTTGATCATGTTATATCAAAACTACTTTGAGCTGATAACCATCGGCAAGTTCATGTCAAGATAAGGGATCAAGTTAATAAAACTACAAGCATTAGTAGTGGATTCTGATTACTTTGCATAATAACACCAGTGTAATAATTCACTATTTACTTAAACATGTCTTAGAAATATCAATAATCAGTTAAATCTCAGAAGTACTATATTTGTGATTATATGATTTCTACTACTAGAAGAGTTTTAAATTAAAAAAGACAGAATCATATGAATTGTGTTGGGTTAAATACTAAATATGCCCCAACTTACAAATATTTTTAAAAAATTGTCTCTGAATTATATAAAAAAGTGGGGAAAAAAGTAAGGATGGAAATGGTGACTGAGATTTATTTGTAAATTTGGTTCTGTAAAATTTTAAAAATGTAAATTGTAAGAAAGATCTTTCATGTGCTTGTAAGTGGGAATGTACAAGACAAACCATGTAAAATGCTAAATTTTCAGCTATGTAGAAGTGGAGGAATCAAAACCTGACATGTTCTCATGATGACATATCATGTTCTGCCTAGTACAACTTTTCAGATACAATACAAAAATATTACAAGAATGGACACCTAACAGAATTGCTTAACTGAGCCAATAGTACAGTGATTCTGTTGTTTCTTAATGGCAAATCAGTTTGAGGCTTCCTTCACCGAGCCACTTGCTGATGGAGATAAGATTGACTCTGAAAAGAAAGTTAATACATATGATGTGCAAAGTTCAGTGTTGACACAAAAATGTGAAATTCATCATTCATTATAGAAACATTACAGAAATTGATGAATGTGCCAGTGAAACACTGGACAAAAGAGCAGTTAAAATTTGATTTATATTAACTAAAAAGTTTTCTGATAAGCAATTTTCAAAAACAGACAAAAGTCAACATTAATACTGAATAGTATTTTTTCTTGCCATACTAGACCTGCATGTTGTAAGTGATAAATAAATGGAGAAGATGAAGAAAGACCTGAAAATTAGCTTTCATTTAAACAGGATTTGAGCAATTTTACTGAAATTCATGTAGTGATCAGAATAGAGTCGGAGACAGTCAGTAAATCTGACTATTATCCCAAATAACATAATTACCTCCTCTCTACTAAATACTCTATACTCTTTTCAAAAAGATGGGCAGAAGGACTAATTCTCTGTAGTTATGTAAATCCCTCCTAGAATGAAAACTATGGATAATAATCACAGGTCGGTTTATTTCAAGATAATATACCAGGTGCCCACATTGTCAAAATACCTGCATTAGAATTCTCTTCCAGTTGCTGTTTTTAATTACAAGGTTCTTCTCCACAGGAAACAATTCCACAGACAACTGAAACAATCTATTCTAAATACTATCAACAACAGAGAGCTGTGCTTCACGGATTTGATATTCTTCATCATCCAGAGAGCCCGCAGCATGCTCTTCCAACTAAACATACAGGATTGATAAAGACAGATTCTCATTTTTAGGTGCTATACCTCAAGAAAGAACTTAAGTATAGTTTAAAATGACTTTGATTCTTAGTACTAATTGGTAAATATTACATTGTAATATTGTAACATTGTTTTAATAATTTTTCTTGAAGTAAAATCACTAATACAAACCCACATGCCAGCCCTAACTTCCACTGAGCATAAATTCCAAGGATAGCATTGATAAGACACAGTTTTGGAGACCAGCCTTCACACCCATGTATAACTAGTTTTTAGAGTAGTGCCACATGTATAAGATTCCTGAGCCATCTTGACATCTAAATCTTACTTCCTTAAGGAAAGACACACTGTGGCTGGCTAGTTAGTATAAAAAAAACTAGTGAAATGAGACTGAAAGAGCCTCCAAGAACAAATGGAAGGTAGCTAACTAACATGTCCCCATGCTGAAATGCTAGAATCCCCAAAATAACATGCACTTAATGCTTGGTCTGAGCTGTCATAGTTCTAAAAGCTTAGTTATGAACACCTGAAGTTCTGGAACCTTATTATTATTATTATTATTATTGTTATTATTATTATTTATCATTTTGCAATACCAGGGATCGAACTTGGGCCTCTTGTGCTTCCAAGGTAAGTGTGGAACCACTTGAGCTAACTCATCAGCTATTATCCCTATTTTAGGGATCACACACACAAAGTAATTTGCTGAAATCCCTGTGCTAGTCTTGAGTTTGAACTCACTGTCTTCAAAGTTTATAATAAACTCACATTTTATAACAATACATGGTGCATACAAATAGAATATGTAAAGATATATGCCTTTTCAGACAAGAGTTAGCATGTTAGGGACAGGACAAGACTTTGTACTTTTTGCTCTTAGGGTATCTATGACATAGAATTGCTCGTGTTTTCAGAATATATGCTGGTTTGCATTTCTTTACCTCTCAGTGTTGTAATTTATTTTTTATCATGGTGAAGACAAGATCCACAGAGAAAATACTTGAACAAATGTCTATTTAAGATAATAAATTACTGGAAATATTAAATTTCTCATTTTTTGCTTTAAACTCCCAATTACAAAGAATACCTTAGGTCATATGTAAGATATATAGAAAATATGTATAACATTAAAATTTTCCATTTCCTAGAACACATATTTAAGATTAGAACATGACAAAATTATAAATATACTAAACTCAAATCATAAACTGAACCACAGTATCCATATGGAGACTCAGATATCTCCAATTTAAAACTCTTAATATGGAATTCTGTTGATACACAGTAACATTCAATCATGACTTTTATCATGTAATAGCAATATGTCTACCTTAATATAAGCTTGACCTTTAATTAGCTTTCACTGTTCTGTGCTCTAAGATTTGTTTACTAATATTCACCATCATTAGCAGTTTGGACAAAATAGTGGATTTCTTTCAACAAAATATCAAATTTATGAGACATCAAACTGGTTTCAATTTTTGGCTAAATCTGAAAAGTTCCTCATTTTATATACAATGGAACTTCATGTCTCTGAGTTTCCATAATTGAACAAACAAAAGCTTCGTGTATATTTTTCAGAAAAGATGACTCAGGAAAGAGGCAGCCAGTAAATTAGGAGCACAATCTGAAACATAGTAGGTGATAGCAGCTATGTTATTAGTTGTTTCTTCTTTTTTTTTAAGCACCTTTGTTGAATAAATATATTCCATACTCCATAGATCTTAAGTTTTCTGGACCTGGGGTGTTTTAGTGGAAGTAAAGACCTGCTAATTGAACATAAATATTTGACATCAGTTTTCTTGGCAGTGAAACACTGAATAATCAATAGGATATGATTCGTTCATAAACGGTCTGTTTGCGTGGAGAGGCAGGATACTGTGGATGTCAAGTCTGTCATGGTGGAATCACTGTGTATGAGTCATAGATCCACCAATGGGATACAAGACCTCCTGGAAAATTTTAAATACTTTCTGTCTCGACTTCCTCAGCTCCAAACTGTGTTAAAAATAGAAGCTAACTCCTTGGTTTCTGTACTTAGAACTTGCATCAGTAGTCAGCCATTCCTTTTTAGTATACAACAAATGCTGTTTCAAGCCGCTGTTAAGTACATTTTCCATTTCTGATGAGCAACACCCAGTCTTGGAGTGGGCCACACTCCTTTTCTGACACCACACAATTTGTGCTGAAGCTAAAAGTTTAGAATAGCCTTCAAACCTTCAGTGAGTCCAAGTTAAGATGGGAATGGAATCTCACTACTATGGACACATGAAAAACAACTTATGAATCCATCATTTAGATTATTAACATCTTGTAAAGTACTCGAAGGTTTCAGTGACAGTGTATGGGGACAAGCTTGAAGTAGTTCATCAGGACAAAACTGCTATATGGTCCCAGAAGATCAGAAAATCAACTCTCAGAAAAATTCAAGTGGATCACAGCCTCCCAAAGCACAGCAGAAACTTCTAACCATGGACCCAGTGAGACCACTGAAGAAGCGATGGTCATTATTAAAAGTCATTGTGTCTTTAGACTATTTATGGCGCAACACTCACGACAACCTTATCTTCCCATTGTGTCCTTCCTCTTTAAACATCTGACACATGCATAAGATCACGAGAACGTGTTAGAATGAATAAATCTGTATTTGCTAATACATTATATCTATAATTTATTATAGTCACTAAGTAACCAAGTTCTCAATATTTTACATAAATACTTTTACTTAGTTTTCTTTCCAATAATAATATCAGCTATGATACCTATGTTTTCAGTTTTAAGAACGTGTCTATAGAACTGCAAAACCAGGACTCATCTCTCCTTTTGGAATTTCAACTGAGGCTGGTGGAAACCAGGTGATCTGAACACAGGCTTACTGAGTTAGCAGTTAACATAATTAGGAGGATTTTTTTTAATTGGCATCTTTTCACTCTTTTTTTCTCTGGCAGAAAGTATCTTTTTTTTTTTTTTTTACTATCCACCTTATGTTTCAGTGTACTATGGTTGTAGCTCTATTTTTAGAATGTCGATATGTATCAGCTATATTTTATGTTTTTTACATCAGAACACTTCTACGTCTATTTCTCTGTATTCTATACTTATAATAAATCATGTTTTAGACATTTAGGACTTAGAAATATAAGGAACATTTACTGATTCCCTATCACAAATATGCTTGCAGTCACTAATATACTTGGAGATAAATTAATTTTAAAATAAGTTTTTCCTTTGCCTGGCACTGATAGTATACATGTTTTTCTTTTTTCATGTTACTTTGTAAAGTTAAAGGGATGCAATGAAATAAAAATGAAGCAGAAGTATGTCATGGTTGTACCTTCAACCCTGTTCATTTCACTAGCATAAAATAATTGATATTTTGGCCTTCCCTGAAGTAGATTTAATAACAACAATTAGTAAAACCCCCTTGTTAGTCATGTTCTTCCTTACAAATACATTCACATTTAATTAACTGTAAATATCTATCAAGTTTATTTAAGAAATGTAATTTCAGTTCCTTTTTAAGTAATATAAATTGCTTCTTCACATTAACAGAAAAAAAATGAAAGTCTTTTATTCAATTGATTTCGAGAGCCATCTTCGTCTCACTAAGATCATAGATTACATTTATTTCCCCCAATAGTGGACTGGGAATTTTTAAAGATATATATTGATATGGATTCCATTACCCTAATACCCAAACTAAAACTAACTCAAAGAAAAAGATTAGAAACTCTCATCACAGATGTCTAACTCCCTAGAAAGTGACTCTGAGGAATATTAGACTGACATTTCTTATCATTTTGACTGATGTCCTGTGCCTGTCTCAGAAGAAAAGCACATTTTCCTTCCTCGATCATCTATATAAGCTAAAGCAGGCGGTGAGATTGCTTTTGCCTCATTCTAATTATCAAACTGCTTTCTCATACTCATTACATGTCGTCGGTCTCTCTGCTGAACTACAATGCTTCAGCGATTTTGTATGCCAGTTAATGGGCTTTCTATCACATGTATTTGTATCACCTTTTCCTGTTTCACTGTGAGAAAAAGAGAAAAAATAAAGTGAAAGCAAAATGCATTTCTATCACCACTTAGCCTTCAATTTACATTCTATCATCCATGCATTTTTGTCATTATTTGTGTACTTCAGTACTTAGTTATAAAAAAGAATGGCTGGGTGGTTTTATCCCATATTAATACCACACTGATTTTATATGAAACTGCAGATAGTTTAAACTTTTGAAGAATAACTGATGAAAAATATCTTTAAAATTGCATATTTGTATATTATATATATATATATATATATATATATATATATATATATATATATATATATATGAGAAGTTACACAGCATACCTCAGGTCCAGTCCACAAAGCCTTTTCATGAAGACTATGAGCTGTGAACATAGCTAGGGACACCATACACCATACACACACACACACACACACACACACACACACACACACACACATACACACACAAAAAAAATAGATCAGTGTATTAACTTCTTTGTATTATGAGTATTTACCTTAAATAATTTTCCAAAAGGTAGTAGAACTTACAAGTAGGATTGAGAAGTTTATAAGTAGTAAAATTATAATGTAGGAAATCATAATAATAGAATGTAATATGTAATAGAATCATAATGAGACACATAGATGATTACCCTTAATGAAATATCTTAATTTATGAACCAATATCCAGGATAAAATTCATGACTTTTATCAATCACTTTCCAAAACAGAACATTATTTGAAATGAATCTTATTTCCAAACCACTAAACAATTTTGAACATGAATGAGACCATTTCACACACTGTTTTTTGGTTGTTGTTTTGTTTTCTATCACAAGTAGTTTTATAGTTTGATGTGAAATAGTTGAACTCAGACAATCTGAGGCCAGGAAGTACGGATAATGATGTTAAATAGGAAGTATCATGACATTCATATTTCTGTTCAAAGGAAGAACTACTTTTAGCACAAAGCTCAATCAGGAAGTGACTCTTCATTCTAAGGAGCATGATATAAAACCTCCTTTTCATTACCCAAGGATGCAGGGCAATCTCACTTCATCACATTCAGCCACAGCCATGCTTACAGCCAGAACATCAAGATGACATCGGATCGTCAGTACACACTTGGTGGCCAGCAGATCACAGAAATTTAAGGAAGAAAAGTGAAATCTCCCCAGCAGCTTATTTAAAGATCTGTTAATTTCAGAAAATTCTGCACAATCACTAATATAAATTTTGAACATTTTAATGATATTAAAGTTCCATGAAAGACCTGCATAGCACAACACAAGACCAGAAGGAAGATCGGAGCAAGAAGGAGAATGCCAGAACTCCGAAAGAGAAAAGAATCAAAATGAAACCGGAACATACAATGTCCCCTTAAGCACACTAGTTTTTATTGTATTTCTGTTACATTCTGTCACCTTCTGTCTTCTGTAAAGCACACAAATGAGCATAGTATCCCTGCTGTATATCATTTAAAGAGGCTAGAAATATAGATTCTGGGCTGTGTGTAAAATTTCCACTAGAGTTCTTTAGAGCCTCATGTGTAACACACACACACATACACCTGCAGAAGTGGTGAGCTGACAGTGAGCTCTGTCTGCACTGCAACGTTTTGCTGTTATTTCCCTGACTGAGAGGAGTGAGTCTGCAGAGCAGGAACCTGCACCAGAGTGCAGACCCAGAAGGCCTCGCTCTCCTACCCAATGGCTCTTACTTATATTTGAGCACTTTCTAGAATGTTTTATAGGTATTTTCTTCTACCTTATATCCAAGCAGAATTTCAAATAGAGAACCTTGACTTAGAGACTCATCCATATGCATTATTTTACATATATGATTGCTACCATAGTTATTCACCTGAGTGAATAAGCTTGAAGTAGCCCATCATAACAGGAATCAAGATAGGAATTTACTGCAGCAAAGCATGTAAAGTTATGTCATATAACTCTGTTAATAGCTTTATCTTCAAAGTGTCCTTCTCTTAGGCACAAAGAAGTAAATGGAGTATGACAAGTATTCAGTGAGAAAAAGTAATTCGGTTCCAAGTTAGGTTTTTGAATTGCATATTTTCAGTGAGTAATTTCATCCCCTAACCTACTTTGTATATAAGGGCAGACACCATCTTGTGGTTCAAATGAAACCCTTTCCCATTTTATCAAGTCTAAAGAAAATCCTTGTAGTATCACATACAGATTATCATGCATTTCTTCAGATACACTGATGCCTTCAAACTGAATAGCTTGGCCCACCTTTTCACCATTTATACCCGCCAGACTTTCTCAATCCGGCTCTGCGTCCCAGCCTCACTTCCCTCAGGGTTGGCCTGCTCCTTGTTTGAGCTGGCACTAATCGATCAATACGCTCCTACTTCAGCTGTTCAAGGAGCAGCAAGCCAGGCAGCCACAACAAACACAATTCTGGCAACTCCTAATGTGCGTCTCTGCCTGTAATTCAGATGCTGTTTGCAAAGAGTTTACATGTAGACCACGTTGCTCTCAGAAAGCTCAGTGTGAGGATTTTAAACAGAAAGCTTATTAGGCACACAGTCCTGCAATTTAAATCATTATAAGTAGTTGCTCAAAAAAAATTGTTGGGAAAGACAGATGCATGGAAATGTGTTTTAATGTTGAAAAACCTTCTCAGAAAAGAATGATGCTAGAGCAAATGATAAAATCCTGGTAAAAACTCCTAAGCATTGATTCAATTAAGTAACATATATTCTTTACATATAATAAAAAACTGACTTCTTCTTTGTGTAAAGCACAGAAGTCACAGGCAGAAGTCATGTGTGTGGGCAGCTATGTTTTTTTTTTTTTTTTCTCTCTCGGAAGTTATAAATAAACTAGGCAGATGCTATAGTCATATAATAGAGATGAATCATTTACTCCAAATCTCACACATAATTCATTTCCACTGAACATGCTATGAGCAGCCCTAATATCCCAATCATCACTATCCATGCAATGGTAAAAGAACAATAAACAGACCTGGTACTGCAGACTAAAATGCACAGTCCTACCCAACGCAAAGCCTGAGAAGCTCTGACTATAACACACAAAGGAATATGCAGCAGATGTCCATGACTGATGAAGGCATTCTCCCTAAAGCACTGCCATCTAGTTTTTGTTGTGTTTTAGATGAAATATCTCTTAAAAAGCTCAACTAATCAAAGGTGGTGCTTTGGAAAGTGAAGGTGTCATTGGTTCACTGATGAGCTCATAGATGAATGGGTAATTGAAGAGAACATGTGCACGTGACTTGGAAGATGACATCTTGTCTTTGCCACCCTTTTCCTCTGGGTCTGATCACCAGGAAAGGAGCACATTTGCTGTTCTCGTGCTCCATCATGATGGTCTGGCTCCTCATTGGAGCCCACAGCATCAGAGAAAATTGATTGTGTTCTAAGATGGCTGAATCCACAAGACAATATAAATCTCTCCTCTTTATGTTGTTTCCTGCAGGGATTTTGTCACAACAGCAGAAAACAATCTAGATGTTGAAGTGATAGGTTGATGCTCACCAAAGAAGGGAGTGGCTGGGGTTAGTACTGCAGTCAGGTGAGCTGTCCAGTTAAATGCATGCACACCTGACATGGCATCAGGTTCTGGTCAAGATTAGAAAGCCCCGACGATATGAAGAGTGCAACTTCAGAAATGAAAAAAATGAGTTAACAGTCTTCAGGGTTATGCTTAGAAATTCCAGAACATTTGACGGATATGATAAAAAAATGTTTCTAAATAGATGAGTGGTATGAGGAGCTCGGTTTGGGGGGAGGGACATTCTAGTACCATAGGAGACAGAGTTGAAGAGACAAGAGTACATGCCACCAGTCAGATAGAAACATGTCAGCAGCTCAGGCAGAGGGAAAACAGAAAGCAAAGAGATGTTAATAAAGATGAGAATGGGAATGTGGGCAGAAATTTAGAAGTCTCTAAGTCAAACAGGTTTTTAAAAGAAAATTGAATAGTGAGTATGTAATGGGCATTTATTTGTTATGACTAACTGCATAAAATGTTAACTGTTTGCATTGCACATAAAATATCATTTGATAAATATTGCAAAGAAGATCAGAAAACAAATGTACAAAATTATTTAATATCTTTCAAGTAATATCAAAGAGTAATGTCTGGCAATTTGTCATATGTTGCATTAGGAAAACTGTTCAAATATGTAGTACAAAGATAGTACTATATGTATTCTATTTCTCTGTTATATGGTGGTAGCAATATAAATATAAAATTAAAAGCCAAAATAAAATTCATCTCCAATCACTAACTCTTCGGTGACTATAAAAACTAAATTTCATTTTAACAAATACAATTATTAAATTTTAATATTTTAATTAAATTGTAATATACTAAGCAAAAATTATACATTATTGAGTCTAAATAATTTATATCTCACAATAAACCTGAAGTGTATCTCTAAATGATAGGTTGATTTCCTTGGATCTACTACAAAAGTCCAAATTTATACATAAAATAAAGGTTACATTTTCACTGTTAGACCTTCTCACGAAATGTACAACACTAATATTCCCGAAAGTCTGCCTCTTATCAATCTTAGTGGCCTAAGATTGGCCTAATAGCATTTCAATTTTAACTTTTGCACTTGGCTTAAACCAACTGCAGGTTATTTTGTTTCTTTTCTTTCTACATCTTTAATGTAGGATATTATTTGGGCTAGACAAGGGCCAAATTTTTTAAAAATGATATTTTTAAAAAGATGACTACATGTTTAGGCTGTTAACCTGTTTTAATTTAAAATAATGATTCTAAAAATGATGCCTATTACTAGAATTTTTAACATTATACTCTATTTTAAATAATTCTGTTACTGGCAAATCTGAAAACATTAATACAGCTTGAGAAATGCTCCACTTGGGTAATATTTAAGCTATTAGGTCAGAGCCACGTGAAAGTTTCATGCATAAAAAGGTGAGTTTGTTAAGGCAACATATTTCTACCACATCCTTTCATTTGTAACAGAGAACTCTGCTTGGGCTCGTCCATATTTTACCTTGGGAGTGTACAGATGCAACAGGAACACACGAGGCTGATCTCATACATCTCAGAATCACTCAATATGCTTTGCAGTGCCTTGCATTTAAAGAAAAGTGTGCTCCATGCATTTCTATATGCTCGGTTTTGAAACATTTCAGTTGAAAGGAAGATTTAAAGGTCAATGCTTACTCGGCTAAGCTGAGACTTTTCATACTTAGAAATATGCAGAAATTCAACATTCACATTAGGTAAAGAATCTTTGTGATGGCAAAGAGTTAGGTTTTCCATACACTTGAATACATAGGCTTAAGGCATTTGAATTCACCCAGACATGGCAATTGTTAATTGCTTCTTTCTTAAGTATGCTTATAGCAAGGAAAGATGGAGAGAGAAAAATGTCATTGTGTAAGAGCCACATCACATGTACACAACCGTCCTCTAAATCTTCTCACAAAAACATGTGATTATCTGAATTATACTTACAGATATAATTTAAAGTGATGTATAAAATAAGCAAACTGAAAAGTCTTTTTTTTTTTTTAGGCAAAAATACCACTTTAGATACAGCAGTTCAAAACCCAGTACATAATTAAATACATATGATGGATTTTGCTGTGTTTAATGCATGTAAAATTTCCTTTGATGATTCAAATTTAAATTCACTTTATTTCTTATAAATCTTGCAAGAGCATAATTGACTTTACATTTTTCAGAATAGCTAATACATGAGTTTCATTTCTGTATGAAATTTCATATAAATGAGAATAAGAGTTAAAAATGCTACTTGGTAATAATCAAGAGAGAAGCAGTGTGGAAAAACCAAATGCATTTTTTCCTCCCCTGTGCAGCACTTTTTATAAGTTTTTGGTGATTTTGAATGTGATTCATTACAGCAAACATCACAAATAGGGTAAAATTAATTTTAGAGTTGCAAATATTCTGATAGGAATCAGCAGGGAGAATGCTCCAGGCAAAAATTAACAATTTTTCTCTGGAGATTATGAAACCAATTTTCCACATGCCAGCGATGCAAGAAAATGCATGTGTAGAACTATCTAGATAAAAGAGCATTTTTCTGTAATGTAAAGTACAAACCATTTATATCACAGTTTGGTTTCCCTGCTTCATCCATTTAGGGTTTGTCCAGAAAATTGAACTCGAATGTAAAAACTACATAGGGAGCCAGGAGACCCAGGACCTATGTATTTCACTCTGCAAACACTTCATAAACTTGGATTAACCCCTGTTAACTTATCTACCACTCAATTTTCTCTAAAAGAAGAAAATGAAGTGAAATTACTTCTAAGATACGAGGAATTCCAAAATTCTGTTCCTGGTTCCCAATGCTAACTTATCTGCCTCACATAAGAATGCCTGTATTCTACCAGAAACACGTAAGCTTCCAGAGGAGCACTTGGCATTTTTCTGCTAGGACTGGTTATCTTGTCTGGATCTCCCTGAAGTTCTTGGCCTAAGGAAATAGGTAGCCTTTCTTTGTATGATTCTCCCTTATGTCATATCCCACTATATGTCTCCACATCTGTTTTAGTGATCACATCTCCTTACTGGTATCCACATCTTATAAACTGCTCTACTTCGTGTTTAACCTTCATCTACATATTTTCATGTTTTCCTTGGAACTTTTCCCGAGTTAGTGGAAATGTGATGGAGACACAGTTTAGGTCACTGATTCGTTTTTCAGATGTCAGTGGTGGAGCCAACAAGAGCAAAGTCTTAGCAGTGGAGGGAACTTATCTACCCGACAGAAGAGTCGTTTAGTCTTGAAAAAGAATCTTAGTTCCTCTGGAGGTTCTATTTCCTCACATATGAGATAAGTAAAAACAGCCCTCTCTTCCTCAAGTTTTCCAGAGAAATAAGAAGATAATGTATCTCAGTTCCCGATGTAGTGAGCAAAAGAATAAATGGCACACGCTGTATGTTACAGACAATTCCAGGGGTCCCTGCGTGTTTGTTTGGTTCTTGAGCGAAAAATCTTTGACCCTTTACCAGGCACTTTTCTCCATAGTGTATCTTGCAAGCAATAAATACCTAATGAAGATCTGAAAGTTTACTACCTCTGATACAGTATGTAGGCTCTAAGTTCTTTGACATTTCTCTCAGTGTATGATCTGTATGCTGGGACAAAAGAAGCACCTACTACCAGATTCCACGGGAAACACATGTTTGTAAAAATGGATCCATTTTATTCAGAAGGAGTACTGAGCCAGACTCGGATCCATAATGCTGACTAATGATGAGTTATCCTTTGCCCATCTGAGGCTGCATCACTAAAATAGATTCTGTGCCTTATATCAGACCACAGAGCTCACTCACTCAGATTATATTTCTGAGAAATGAAAATATTTCTTCCTCTGTGTGATAAACTAAATTTCATCACTTCAAAATTTGCATATGTTGAAACTATTATCAAAAATATGATATTTGGAAATAGGAACTTTAAAGTAGTACATAGGGTAATAGAAATTGATAGAAGTGAGGGTTGTAGTCAGTAGGCTGGTGCCTTCGTAAGATGATAAAGGACCATCAGGATCACTAACCACCAGCCAAAGGGTCCTGTGAGGATATGGAAAGAAACAGGACATCGGAGGCCAGAGAAATCAAGACAGTTAAAACTCTAGTCTTAGAATTTCAGTTCCCAGAAATGTGAGAAAATAAATTTCATTTGTTGATTCTCACAGTGATATGTTGTTCCTTTGTTTTATAAGCTTTCATAAACTAATACATTCTGTGTTAAAATTCTGGTCAGGTATATATCAAGTTAATCAAACTGATGTAAATCAAGACCCATAAAAATACTGTATATTTTTGTAGCTCTGAAAAATGTCCCATGTCTTTGATTTCCTGCAAACTGAACACAATAACACTGACATGCAGGGCTGTGAAGAGTAGATGCATTCTATAAAAACTTGTACAAAATGAGTTTTCAGCACACAGTCATTTTGATTATTATGTACTGTTTTTAAACACTGACTCAAATTGTGCTAAAAATGCATTTCATAAAAATAGCCTATGATTAAGTTTGACTTTTTCCAGTGGTCATTCTTGAGAACCTAAATAAAAACAGCCTAAAATATGGTGGTATAATTATGTAACCAGAAGAGGAAAGCTAACGGATCCAGCCTGTCTATGTGGGCTACATAGTCAGGTAAGCAAATTAGTAGTTTTGGGGGCATAAATTCAAAATCTTGATTCTCTTATCTTCCCTCAGGGAAACAAAAAACAAGCAAAGGATTCTGTAAGTAGAAGTCTATGAAGGACTTTGGGTCATACTTCTATTCTCAAATATATTTCATTAAGAAAAATTTTGGCTGTAAAGATATTTTCTAGGATATAATTCATTTATTAGGAGTCATCTTTTCTTGAAACATGAACATATCCTGACCAAAAATAAAATAACTGAATTTTATTTTAAATATGTTGGCTCTTGATTGCCTAGTTTAAAAATTTTTTCCCCTTTTAAAATTAACACCAGAACAATAATTTCATAATTATGGGTCTTGATTTACATCAATTTGATTAACTTAGCAAAGCAGAGACCTGGCTATAAAGTATATAGTACATATATCCCAGCTCACCTTTTAACTAGACAAGAAAATATCTATCTATATATTTAAAGGTAAAACTAGGGCCAGAGATTTAGCTTAGTGATCTCATGGCTGCCCCGCCAGCATAAAATCCTGGGTTCAGTTCCCAGTACTAGGAAAAAAAAAAAAAACAGGTAGAAATACACACACAAACATACACACATTATGTGTACTTAAAGTAGAAATTAGTCACTATAACATTATCAAAGAAGTGGCAGTCATGCACATATTTTTCTTTTGCTCCTTGTTAGTGGATACCAGGATGAGACTTGGGAAAATTATTTTTGGCTCTATGTATCTGTGTCTCTTTTTATCTCTCCATATATCATATATCATACATATATATGTATATATATATGTATATATATATATATATATGTACACATACACACACACACACACATATATATATATATATACATACATATATACACACATACACACAAGCACACATATACACATTAAGGAAAGATTTCTTGACAGATAAATGGCAGTGAATTCAAAAGACTGATTGATATTCTCACAGCAATCAATTGTGAACTTTTACTGGAGCTACTCATGTTTTTTCTCCTGTTTCTGACCACATTATAAACTCAATAACAAATTGCATACTGAAAAAGAAAATAAATATCACACTGGCAAATATCTAAGACTTACAGTAAACAATGTGTTTAAACTATATTGTACTCTAGAAATATGTTTCTATTTATTTTTTATGCCTGAAAGCATAGTCTTTGATTATTCCTATACTGTCATTTAAATTTTTCCAGCCATGGGATGATTTGATTGAAATGCTAGACATGGACTTAACTCAACCTTTTGATGCTATAAATCTTACAGGTTGATTATACACTACATAAAGAAACTCTAAATTTGCTACTCTTTAAACCGGAGTGTCTACTTTTATTCTGTATTTTGAGACAAGGTGAAAAAGAGATTCTTTTTTAGGTTCTTTTTTTATCTCTTAATTGTTTCCTAATTTTCCCTCCTTGCAAAGCAGTGACCCAATACTCTCTTTCATGTAAGCTTCATAACATACTCTTCTGTCTTGGGTAGGTGGATCAAACTTGAAGGAAGGTAAATTTAAAACAGATTGACTAATTTAATTATATCTGCAATAAAGATCAAATCTCTCATAACAGAAAAACAACTTTAAATGATGAAAACAACAGATAACACTATGGTTTCTTCTACACATATGATTGGCCTGTGCTGTGTGGTTAAGGGACATCATCAATAAAATTATATGATGTAACATTTCAGAACTCATTAAGGGCTTTTAAAGACAGAAAATTCTTTCTGTATCATAGTTTTCTACTTATATAGTTAAACAAAAATCCATTAAAATGAAGACTCTGGTGATGCTAAGTACCAAAATGTAATTGCTCCAGGTTTATGTATAAAAGGATGTACAATAATCTGTTTATAAAGTTTTTGTCTAAATCTATTTAACAGAGCAACATATACAGCCTACCACAAGAAAACATGCTGTAAGAATTGTCAGAAGAAACATTCAACTCATCATTGGAAGGACCACTAAGCAAGGCTACAAATTAACCAAAGTGTTAAAGGCCATATTGATGCCCAGGGCTTTTTCTTATTTCAAGAGTTTTGTTTTCTCAGCTCTGTTGATGGCTCCACTCCCACATTCTAAGGCAACAGTGCATGGCCTTCTGCCAGCCTAGCATGGTTCTTCATTTATCTTTTTATGGTTTAATAAGTGATTGGAACATGGCATATAATTTTCTGTGCTGGAAACTTAATTGCCAATTTGACACTTTGAAAGAGTGAAACTTTAAGAGGCTACTAGGACAGGAGAGCTTTGCCCTCAGAGAGGGATCTGTGCTACTCTTCCTTTGAAAAAGACAAGTTCTGTAGTGATTTCTACTTTTTCTGTCCCTTTCTTGCCTTTCCATGATGGAAATACAAAACCAAAATGAGCCTGCCAGATGCCATTTCACCGTCTTAGATTTCTGGCCAACAAAGTTATGTTTATTATCAACTACCCAAATCTTTAGTCTTTAGTTGTAACAATAGAAAGTGACCTAAGACAAATACTGATGCTGAAATCATTTTTAAATAAAAACACGTGACATTTTACAATGCTTTACTAGAAAGAGAGAGACCTGTCCAAAAGACACTAAAAGCGTTTATACTGGAAGACGGAACAAGCACAACTGTGTGGAAACAAATGAGGTTTCACTGAAGGGGCGCTGAGAGCAGTTCTAAGGGAAACGACCCAATTCTCAGTAGAGATAGAAAAGTTAGAACTGTACCTGTAGGAACTTTGCGAGACTTAAGTCCTGCCCCTTTGGTTTTTACCCTTCATCACACTCTGCTTCAATACTCCAGAGTCAAAATGAAGGTGCCAGTAAGGGACTCACTAGGCTGTAGAAATATAATTTAAACTATATACAAAATCTACCACAAGACCAATTCCTAGAACCACAATTAATAGCCTAAAATAAAAGGAAAGAAAATGGCACCAGAGATATTTAAAGCTAAGGCTGTAACCATAAAAAACACCATGTTGGTGGATCTATAATTCAGTTCCTTATTATACCTTTGGCTTTCCTGCAGGTCAAAGTCTTTCTGCTTCTGACAATATAAACCTAGCTACTGTATTTGATTTTTACTTTACAGCTACAACTTTACTAAAAAGATTACCAGTTTGATCATCAATATTTAAAATCCAGGTTCTTGTCTCTTCAAATAACAGAGGAATTACACGGTAAGCGGGCATTTCATCCTAACTCTGAAACTCTAAATAATGCATTCCTTCGGCATAATGTTTCTGGTAATATGGATAATAAAACTTAACCTGAATATTTTTAACGGTTTAAAAGGAAATGGGCTTTGGCTGCAGGCCACGTTTGGTGGAGCTGCCTTCATCTCACAAATTTTTTTTCTTTATTTTTCTGGCAATGTGTTTTCTATCAGTGGTATTTGGAAGAGGGGCAGGATTTTTGCTCACTTCCTCCCTCCAGTTCGCTTTGCCTCTAGTAGAAGCTGTGAATCTCCTCCCAGTCCCCAGGCTGGATGTGTCTTGCTGATTTGCTTCTGTTTATCAGAAATGCTTTTCTTATCTTGCTAAGACCTGTCTGTGATTCCGCTGGATAAACTAAAACATTTCTTAGCACGAAAATACACTTTTCTCCTCACAGCTCCTGGTGGAGACCTTTCAGTCTTTAAGACATGCTTCGCCCAGTAAGTAGCCTTTCACCGATTTGTTTTTAAATGTCCTGGTGTAGTAGAGGGTGAGGCAAAAAATATACAGCTATCCATCTTTTTAATGCAAAATCTGAATGGATTGGTTCAACTACTGCCTGGAATGTTTCCGTTCTGGAGATGGTTGCAGATATCTAAACAAATACTAATACTGGCTTTGTACAGATTGATTTACTTTTGATGAATTTTATTTACGTAGGGATTTGAAAGGATGTATCTATCATTTTATTTTCTCCTTAGGAATGGTTATTTACAAGTGGTTTCATGCACGTTTTACTCAGTCTTTCAGATACTAGAGAGTAAAACATTATGACTACTATTTTAAAGATGTAGAAATTGTATGCATCAATGTTACAAGATGTCACTCACAATGACAGATGTAAACCTTGAACTCATGTCTTCCCAAAACATGTCTACCCCGGAATGGAACAGAGAAACTGAAGCGAGAAGGTCACTGAGTGGTCCTGGTTATCTGCTGATGATAGACTCACATGACAACAACCCAGATTTAAAATCAGCTTTTCCACTCATCACACTTTCTGTTGTTTACAGTATGCTTTCCCAGAATTATCTCATTTAATCCTCAAAACAACCACAGGGGAAAGAAGAATTAACTTTTGGCTGATGTTGAAGCTTTCTGAAGTCTCCAAAGTGCAAGGTTACCAAGATCACAGAATAATTAAGCTTGTTAGAGGAAGAATCATAATGGTTTACAAGTAGCAGAAATTTTTGCAGAGATGCTTTTATGAAAAGACTGTATCTAAGTAAGGCAATTGTGTTCCTTATATTGCTCGGGAAAAATCTTGTATAAATATTCCAGCTCATCAACAAATTCTCTCAGAAATGTATGTTTCTAAGAAGCACAAAGAAATGGAAAGAGGGTCATAAATCACTTTTTCTCTACCACATTTCACTGGGCACCTTTTCTAACAAGAGTGATACAAGCAATAGGATTGACCTTTGGATCCTTATTCCTGGAAAGTGGGAAAGAAGCAAGAGGTCTTGTTGTCATTAACCTTTTCTGAAATGATAATGAAATGCATGTAACAAACATGAATGTCTCTGCTATGTTTTTGTTGTCACCAAGCTCTTTGAATAGAGATTCAGAGTAATTCCCTTTGGTGTAGAACACTCTGCCATCTAGCTTGAAAAGGAGGGGACATCTATGGGAAATAATATAACATCCAAGTCCTAGTCACAGAAAAACAGATTCCCCACTGTGCATTCTTCTCTGCTAGACAGATGCATAAGCATCTTCTCTTAGTAGAAAAGTGAGCATCTTGGTGCACACAGAGCTTGAAAATAGTCACCTACATGTGAAGAGGCAGACACAGACATGGATGTACTCAAAAGAGCAGAAATGATTTTTTCTCCTACACTTAAGTAGGAGAACTGGATCATTCTATGGTGAAAAGTGAAAGATGGTTTTACTCATTTGTTTTCAGTCCTAGAAACAGATATACAAAAAAGAAAGTGGAAATCTGGCTGAAACATTATCAGTACAAATAGGCTGACAACCAGAAGATTCAAGAAAAGGTCAGTGAAAAAGGAATTAAGGAGCCTGAGTCTCCTCTACTCAACCTATTTAAAAGTGAATTTTGAATCATTGGAAGCTCTTCAGTTGCATCTAAGTATTGCCTGGATTATATGGAATTCCTGAAAATGGATACAGAATTGCATGCAAAACTGTAATTCTAGGCAAATGTGTCATTTTCCACTGAGAGGGTCTGTAACCCTTATTATATTTTTAAAAAATCATGTAACCTCAAATCAGTTAAGAATCATTGGGCTAAATTGTCTCCAAGGGGCCTTTCAATGATAATACTATGATTTTCCCATAATAGTCTCAGAAAATTGTAACCAGTTCTCTCAAGAGAATAAAAATATTATCACTGTTGATAGATTAAAACTTGATCTTATGTCTATAGTTTTTATTACTCATCTTTTTTATTCTCTTTCCCAATGTCTATTCTTGTCAGAGTCTTTAAACTTTAGATATTACTTGATCCCGATTGCTAAAATGATAGAGGTTTTGACATTTGTCTTTATATTTATATAGAAAATGATAACTTCATTTCTTAGAGAAACAGAAATAAGTGCATTTTGGAATATGCATACATATATTTACATGAAAATATGTAGATTTTTTATTCATAAAAGACTTTATTGCACATCAATATTGTACCAGCCACTTAGAACATGAAATTAGGCAGTTTCTCATAATGTAAAATATGCAAAAAATCTGAACATGTGCATAAGAAAAGAATAGTAATTCCCTCAGGAAGGAGATTACTGAAGCGACCACTGGAATAGAAATCATGATATTTCAGAATGAGCCTGATTATAATTTCACCTTTCAACTATTATAAATACTTCTAATTTTTCACTTCCTTTAATCATGCAAGCATTTAGATCCACTCTTTAATTATGTACGTCTAGAATCTCACTCTCTGTGTTTCTGAGTTCTGAAATCCTTGAGTTTAGTGGAAACTTTATTCATAAATTTGTAAAGAATTATACACTATGTATAATAACATACTATATTTCTGTTGTTTTTTCTTTACAATAATTTAAAGATTAAATGGAAATTAAGCAAGGATATAAGGAATTCTTTACATCAAACTCATTTTGCCCTTATCTTTTTTTATCTCAGTAACATATAACTGTATCCTTCATATTAGACCGTATTTAAGTCAAATTCATAAACATGTAAGCAAAAGCTATGTAGATATTAATAATCATTTTCAGGAAAGAAATATACAGATGAGAAAGATGTACATTTTGAATCAACTTGAATCATGATATATATAAAAATATATCAACAAAATCAATTGACAGTCTACTTGTAGTTATCGCTGTGATGTTTTCTACTAATCTTATGAGCAAGTGTGGCCGTCTCTCTCAGATGAGTCACTGCCTCATGTCCCATGGAGAATCAGAACCAATGGATGAGCTCACAAAGCTGTCCTCTGGTACTGGTGAGAAGATGGGGTAAGGAAACATTCAGAAAAATAATTTCTGGAGAATTAAAGTATTTAAAAAATGAATGAATTAGAAAAAAAAAGTTTTAGCATAAAGTCAGGAAGAGGGTCATGGCAGAGTGGAGGAAAAGAAATGCAAAATAATGAATTAAAGAATCGAAAGTGATCAAGATATATTATATTAGCATGCCAATCCCTCCAATAAATACCACTGATCTGTGTTATTAATATGAACTAATAAAATGAGTAAATATTATCTCATTTGAAGTATTCATTATATTGAACAGTAAACACTAATAACATTACCTATCAACTATATTTTACAAAGATGTTTTAACTGTGAACATTTGGATTCTTACACACTTTGATAAATCATATGCTTCAGTAAGGCATAAAAATAGATATGGATAACAACTTGCATAGATATTTTGGAAAGATGACATGGAACTACATTGCACTTAAGCATTAATCAATAAATTTAAAAGAGCAGAAAGAATAAAAGCACATTTAAAATTGTATATTTCTCATCCTTTTTTTTACAATTTGAGGTTCATAAGCCATATCCATCATGTCAATGCTGATGTCAACTGTAGAAGAAAAAAGTGTTTGTTACCCTTATACGTCAATTTTCCAAGTACTCATACTACTCGGATTGCTTTATTTATTTTTTTTCAGTATTAACATTTATATTAAAGAGAGATCACAGTCTTTTTGATAGGAAAAGAATTTCTTTTCTTTTTTTCCTACACTCATTCAAAGTAGTGTGTGGATTTAATGGCTTCATCCATAAAAGAACTGTTCTTGTTATACCCACTTGGTGTTAAGTGCAATGACCTGAATAAACTACAGTCGGGCAGGTTACTCCCGGAAGCCAGCTCTTGGAGCCTGCTGACTTGGCATTCAGCCACTGGAATGAAAGGAGAGGAAGGGCAGATGACTTGTGGTTTGCATATGTACACGACATCTGAGTCAGGTGTTTCTTAATCACATCTTCAGGGGTAATTATTAGGTCAAATTACCTTTGACAAGCAGCTCTAAAATCTTACCAACTTTTCTGGGACCTGTAAAAGAAAATGAGCTCACTTTACTCAACAGAAAAATATAAAAAGCTAAACTGCTGAGTTCATTAACATAGCCATTTTTAGGATCTTTCCTTATTGTAATGCTCTGATAACTAGTTGATAGTTCTTTGAATATAATGTTACTTCTCCATTAGCTAAAATTACTATGCGAAGAGCATCATTATGTAGAATTATGGGAAAAATGAAAATTGTTATAAGAAGCTTTTATAAATGGCTTTAGAGATTTTCAAGTGAGAAAACATACCTAAATATGTCACTGTTCTAAATTTAGATTTAATATTTCTATAGTGGTAGTTGAATCATGTAAAAACAGTTATGATTTGAATCATTTCTGAGATTTTATGCATAGCATTCAACACAAAACCTATCAGTACAGAGATTAATTTACAACTTTGCTCCACTTCACATTCAAGTAATGCCAAGAAAAGTAAAACAGTGAGAAAAAAAATCTTGGCATTTTATTTTTGTAAAGTGGCAAAAAAAATTCTTAAACTGTTAAAAATAATGGGTCACCTGTTAAGATGCCTATTATTTTCTGTTTCGGTTACAAGTTTCTTTCTGTTCCTAAAAAATCTTACGTGATGTTCTTCAGAGAACATAAAATTGCGTGGTTTATAATACGAAAGTGCTGCTTTGAATGCATATGGCGATTACATGCACTAGAAGATAGTTGTCCACTTCCACCAACAATGCACAGTCAGAACAGTGAGTTCATTTTTGAGTGGGAAATGATAAATTACCAGGAACTTTCTTATCTAAGACAAACAATGAGTACTTTTAGCTGTTTTCTGACAAAGTCAAAAGTATAAGACAGAATGTCTGCAGAGTCTCAGAAATGTAGAATGAAAGAACTGTAATAGAAGGTGAAGACAGAATACATCAAATGCAAGATATTTTGGAGTGTTACACAAGATATGCTCTATAATGTAAATAAAATAACTATAGGAACACAATCCATTTTAATATTACTTAAAACATTTAGCTTGAAGCTTTCATTAGATTCTATTATATAAGTGAAAGGAATTATGATTAGGTATTCGGAAATTTGACTCAGCAAATAGATCATATTGAAAAGATCACACATTACTGTAAAATTATAAACCTACTCCACCTTTATTATTTATTTAAATACACATTTTAAAGGACTGAAAGATAATGTAAGTTCTAAACCACATAACTTATAAGGTGTTCTTTTCAACATTAATTTTAGTTGCATATTTTTATTAATAGGTACTCGAATTATGAAATCTATTTAATAAGCTGTCTTACTATTAAGAATGCCATACAGATGTGGGGCTATCTAAGAATAACTGATCAAATTATATATGTGTAGAACTATATCTAAATTTTACATCAGAGATGATGAATATTAACATAAATCTTCACTCTGTGTGTCTCACAGCTAACGCTCTATTATCTTCATAAAATATAATGAGTGTCAGGGGTCACAAGGAATTCTGAGAACAAATAAAGATGGAGGGACCACACAAGGCAAAATGTTTTGATCTACCCACGGCTATGAGTTGATATATCGATTTAGGAATTCCTCAAACAGGGTGACTACCTGCTGTAGGTTTATTTACTACCACCATCACGAGCTGTACCGTGTAATTAATCACTGTCTGCGTGAGCAGGAAGGAAGTCTGCTCCCCACAATGCATTGAAGAGTTATGTGCCTCTCTCTCACTTGGTGATCCCGCAACCCTGTTGTGATTTTGTTTCCAGAAAGACTTCTGTCCCTGCTGTTTTGGGAAATGTATCTATAATGCCTTGATCCAAGAATTTCATATTCAACAGATGGTATTCTTGGCTGCGTATTCAATGTAGTTTCTCTGAGCAGAGCTGAGTGCTTAATATTGCTTGTTCTATGCCAATCATCTCTCAGAGTACAAGTGAATTTTGATCAAATATGTATTATTGTCGTGCTTTTACTCTGACCCTTTTGGAATTCTGATCTTTATCTAGTGTGACCTGTGAGGATACTGAGCAGTTATTATATGACCCTGTCTTACGACAGATGTTCAAATTCTATATAGTTGTATGTACAGATAAATACAAAATATATCAACAGAGACCAAAAAAAAAAATACATATTCTTGGAGAGATTGTTTCTGGAATTATATGTATCTATCCCAAATCTTCTACATAACATGTTTTTGTATGACAATGTATTTTGGATGAGGTATTTATTTTTAAACTATAAAACTCTGTTTAGATAGTATGTCTATTTATAATGAAATGAGGAAAGGTGCACATTTATGTAGTCATACACATGTACATTGCATACTTCTTAAAAACATAGGGGAAATTAGTGTCTGGGAAGCCTTTGGAACTACTATAGGCCAACCATGGGACCTTATGCAGCAAATTTAATTTATTTTTACTTATGGTTAATTAAAGCAAACTTTCTTCTACTTGTTTTCTGCATAGGTCTAGACATCAAAAGGACAACTGGAGGAAAAAAAATAATAGTTGGAACAGGATGGACTTCATATAAAGCAGGAAGTCAAATTCTAGTCATTTTTCTGCCTCAGTTAACAAGGCTACAATAGAAAGATTCTATTTTTCCAACAAAGCAAAGCCAAGAGTGAACTGGATTAGCTGATTCAAGGCCTTTCAGTTTCCTAGTGCTGGTAAAATCCACTATTTTCCTTTCTCAATTTATTTCATTACTTCCTGGCATTCCGTTAAGAGTGTCTTCTCTGAGACACTAAATCTGTCATCACTCAATTTGACCTGGTCATTTGCAGGCAGAAGCCTGAGAATACCTGATGAAGAAGAAAATGTCAAAAATTCACCTGACAGGTGTAATGTTACAGTATATTTCCTACTTTAACATCAATATTAGTAGTTGTTAAATCAAGATTCAAGTTTAACACTTGTTAATTGTCAAACTAGAAAAATTAGTGATAACACACAATACTTGCTTTTAATCTGTGATTTGTATTATTTTTAACTCCTCTATGATCAATGGGCACATTTTTAACTGATTTAACATGTCAAGCTATTAATACAGTTAAATTACATTTGCTTCCCCTTTACACGAACCTATCATGTATTTTCCAGTCTTTGTTTCCCTGCAATGTACCCATGTGTTTCTCTAGGGTAATCAAATATAAACTTCCTTTTTGTTTATATATGACCATAACATATTTACCTTATCATTATTCTAGATAAATTCACATCAGAAAGTGTAATAATATTTCTCAGCATCATGAATCAAAAGGGTGCACCTTGTCTTCACGCATAATTTGTAGGTAGTAAGTATTTTTTGCGTATGATTAACATAAAATAAGCTAGCTGGCAGAAATGTTAGCCCAGAACATAGGGTATTGAATACATTATTACAGATTTTTCACATTGACTGTTAATTAACTGGCATTCATGATGATTAAATTAAACATATTTATGACATTAAGTATTTCCTACTATTTCTATATGCATTCTTGGGAGGAGATGTGTTGCAAGCAAAAACTACTGCAATGGTTATTTTTATAGAGAATTTTAACCTCTATATAATTAATAAATTATTGGCTGTCACACTTTGACACATCTGGCTTCTGTGCGGAGCTTGAGGGCTTGGAGATGTTGCGCTGCTCTGCCCACCACTGAGAAAAGAGCATATTGAACACAGGTTGGAGAGCTCTCCGAGTCGCTGCAGCCGCTCTCCTTAATCCTGCTGGGGCGTTTACAGCGTCATGGAATCTCTCTTTTGAATGTCGAGATTAAGAACGTAATCCTTTCAAATTTGGCTCAGACACAAACAAAAGTGAAGTTAAGTTTTTGCTTTTTAAAAGTATAGAAAAAAAAAAACTACTTTACTTAGAAGGGAGGATTTTGAAATCGACTGACCCAAATGATATGTGATAAAGATAAAAGAGCAAGATTTTTAAAGGCAACCTTTTTTCTTAAAATGTGTGATACAGTCATATCCATAATATGAAAAATTACACAAGATTAATAAGTCATCAATGACAATAATACATTCTGCTTATATTCTTTTATAGGAAACTGAAGTAAAAACGAAAAAGCACACTCAAGTAAAATCAAATTCTGCCGATGTCACAAGGCATCGTCAAGTTCTTGCTTTTCTGATGGTCCCTGCTTATAACTGTCCTCTCCTGTTCAACACTAGTTTTCAGTGGAGTTTCATTGCACTGAAATATTAGTATCGGCATCACTTTAATTACAGATTGCCAAATTTTATCATATTTTCGCTTCAGTATAATTCAGAATAAAATCCACATTTTATTGTGGGGATAAAATAAATTCAATTTGCCATGTTTTCTGTATGCATAATAAATAGTTCTCATTTCACGCTTAAGTGTTTCACAACTCAGTGAATTCTGCCTATGTTCATTTTTACACAGGAAATTTACTGTAAGATTGGACAATGGCTAGAAAAAAAAGTGATGTGGATTCATTTAGAACTTTTTAAAAAAATTTTAATTGAAATCTTTATTGGTACATTACATATATGCATCATGACTGCACTGCATAATGGGGATTTGTACCAGTATAAGACAAAACTTAATTCTTATTTTTTCCCATAGCGCTACCCACCCTACCATCCCCCATGTACATAAAATTTGTTTCCTTTCTTTTTTGTTACAATCTCATTATTTTTCCCCCTCTCATTTAGAACTTGTTCATTTCACCCTGAATACAGAAGAAAGCACTGTATATTTTTTCTTAAACAATAATGTTTTAGATTTAAGATTTCTCACAGCCTATCTGATTGTTCTCACATTTTTAAAATAAGAAGTTGGGGTGTGGGAGAAGTGAACTTTGATAATGTTCTTGAGATAAGCACCCACAATCTCAGCAACCTTGTCCAAAAGTCATATAAGCAAGCCTAAAATAATAATGCTGTGATATTGAAAGAGACAGAAATATGAATCACCGTAGAGGTGTATCCCTGCAACCTCCGGCAAAGTTAGTAAGTAAAAGAAATTTACAAGCCATTTTAAGAAATAATATGTGATGCTTTCAAATCTGTTTTAATATCCACTTATAAAAATCACATAATAATGATCAAAATATATTCTTACTATATGTTTATTCACAATTAGTTGGCTAAAAAATGATCGCACTCCACACGTCGAAGGGTTTTGTTTTAGGGGGTCTTCAGTGTCAGCAGGCTATCAGAGGGTGCACTGTGCAAAAGGAGATGCCGCCCCTCCTCACTCAACATTTGCTTTCATGTCTGATATTTTCTTTGTATTATATTATTTTATCTTACCATTTTGTATTAGTTTAAATATTATTCATATTTCTTTTGTATCATGCCAATTTCTTTTCCATTTTGAGGTACACTCATTTTGGTTTAGTTGTGGTAGAATAGGACATTTTATGAACCCATAAATACATAGACTAAACTTCTGATAATGGTCACCAGTGCTATTTTCAAAGCTGCGATTCACATACCTGGGCATGTCTCAATGCGTTCTGGGTGAGAGCTCTTTGAAGTGCTAAGAGAATTAGTGTTTTATTGATCTCTGTTGGCTCCTGTGAAATTATTTCCTAATTACATGAGCCTACTAACATATTCTCTTCCCAAAAAGCATATGAACATTTATCTATCCATGTATCTTTACCATGAATTCAATATTACCAGATATTACCATCTGAAGAATTTGCTCAGTAGTATTTAAATATAGGCATAAGCTAAAATTTGTCAATTATAATGAGATTGAACTTTTTCCTATATGCTTATTGGCTGTTTGCCTTTCAATAGCAACCTCTCAATTTACTATTTCTTAAAATGGATTTATATATCTCAGAGTTGCATATTTTTAGTCTCTATGTCTTTTCATTCTCATTTACTTCATAGAGTTTTTTGTTGCATTAATATTCCTAATGTTAATGAAGTTAAATTTATTAGATGTAGTCTTTGCAGCTCGTCATGTTAGTAGGTTGTCTGGGGAATAAAAAGTCCTCACTGTAAGGTTAAAGGGCTGTTTTTTAAAAAGTGATCTTCCAAAAGACCTACGATTTTATTTTTAAACTTTAGTGTTTAACTCACTTGACATTTATTTTGTACATTCTGTGAGGTGTAGTAGTACTAACACTATTCTTCTCATGATGCTTATGGCTAGAGACAGTAAATTCTTGCTTTCCACTGAAATCTGATGCTACATTTGTAATTAATGGTCTACATATACATGGATCTATTTTTCAATTTCTTATTACTTTCTATTAATTTATAAATTCCAAACCTTTAAATAGTGTGCAGTTACAATGAGTTTTGACTTGAAAAGTGGAAAGTTAATCCTATCATCAAATTTGTTCAGAAAATATTTCTTACCAAATTTTGGACCTTCTAAATATTCCAAACAAAATAAGACAATGACCTGTCACATCAAAAAATACATCTGTCATTTCTTTTAAACTTGTTTTTAAAAAGTGAAAATTGGCTTCTTGTACTTTAGATTCTTAAATGTTCAAAGATGACTCTGATGTGTCTTTTGCACTAAGGCCAATGTAAGATCTCTTTCTAATGTCTCCTCGCGCTAAGGTACCTAGACACAAGTGACATACTATTTCCTCTACTTTCTTTACCTGGCTTTAGACGTTATTTGTTGAATGCAACAAAAGTCTTACTGTGACATCTTATCATTTAACCCTGGTTAAACAAAGTAAAAACGATGAGAAGCCAGTACTCTTTGGAAAGCTTACATTGAATTAATTAAAAAAAATTATCTACCTTTAATTTAAGAAACTCTAGCTGTGCAGCTGCCTCACTTTAATTCTTCTCTCAAAAGTGTTTGTTGACTTTTTTCTCTGTATTCTAGATTTCTATCGAGGAGTCAGACAATAGCAAATGTACCTTCTAAATTCCAGAGTCATGTGTCGAATTTTTCAAGTTGTAACTTCAAATGAGTTTCTTTGCCATCTAAGCAGAGAGGATGGGCTTTCTTTAATTATTCCCTTGTAGAGGGTGAGTGAAATATTTATATATTATTGGCTCTCGGTGAAGCAAGCTCTTCTTAAGTCTCTACCACCCAAACAATCCTCTTTCCATCCTTTCTCATAAAAGTGAATGAGAAAGAGATATGATAAAATATGAGATAAATCACTCAGAATGCTTCAAATTTGTGGTTGGTTTCCCTACTACTCTTTGGTATCTGATATCTGTGATCTCTGTAATGCATTTTAAACTTTTGATTTAAAAGAGTTCTTATAAAAGACTTACATGTTCTTTAAGTTTTCGCATCACCAGATATGTGTGTGTGTATAACAATTGTAGTCATTAGAATGTTTAGCCCTTTCACACTCAAAATCCCAAATAAAATGTATGACAGTAGTGATAAAAGCATGGTTGCCCTATTTCAAATTTTAAAGAAAGTTTTACAATATTTCATCAAAAATATAAGATAACATGAGAATGAAGAAAATGCTTTTGTCCAAAATATTCTAACATTCTGTCTGACAGGAGCCAAAGTAATTTCATTTCTTAATATGATGACTATTTTCTCCTTTAATTCCTTAATGTTTTGTGGTCCATTAATAGATAATCTTAGTAATGACACTGAATGCAATTTTAAGTTCTTCATAAAATGATAGCTAGAAAAATGTAAATGAAGTTGAAAGGCCAAAAATGTACAATTCTGGCTGTTTCTTTGGGTACAGAGAACATTAGAGAAAATAAGTTAGCCAGTATTGGTTTGTTTGAATCAACAATTTAAAAACTGTAAGTATAAAAACAGTAGACTCATTTACATGAGAAAACATCAGCACTTGCAACAGAATATAAATAGCCATACTGATTTATGTTAATCCCTGATTTATGTTTTAAGAAAAGAAGGAAAAATCTATCTTTAAGATTTTCCAGTAGAACATTTCTAAATGAAAGAAATACCTTTGTATATGTGTTTCTTTTTTGTACTGACAGGCCACAAAGGATGACTAGCTAAAGTGTGAATTAAATTAATCTCTTTTGTTAAATACACTTCCCCAAAATGTTAACATGTTGTATCCCGGATGCAGAGTTAATTAGTTCCATTTACTATGAATTAAGGGAATTGATATTATAAACTTATAGATAAATACGACAGAAGTGGACTCTCCAATCTTATTAAGTCAGAGCATACATAATTCATCACAGAACTGTGTCAAACTTCACATAACGCAGAGGCAAGCAAAATAACTGTTTAGCTGGAATGAAATATTTATGCCAAATAACATCTGCATATCACTAAATTTTAAATATAATTTAAAGATACCAATATTCCTGAGAACTCAGAAACATGCAAACCTGATCTCACATCTTGTGACGCCCAAAGGGCTCATGGGAACACTTTATCTCTCTTCAGATTTGAAATGGCTTAATTTTGCCTTTAGAATCTACACGGAGGTGAAGAGAAGAAATTTTCCCCAGAGAAAAGACACTGTGATTGTTATTAAGAAGAGATGATGATGTGTATTCATAATGTACCAATAAAGATTTAATTTAAAAAAAAAAGAAGTAAAAAAAGCTCACAAAAGAAGGAAGGAAGAAAAGAAGGAGGAATGGACTGAATCATAGACACTGAGCAGCACTTGACAAAGCTTGGTCCTCAGTGAATTTAACGTAGTTGGCGGCTCCCATAAGACACAACAGAGAGGCCAATATTCTCGCCGCTGTGATAGACATCGCGTGTTCGTAGGAGCGGTGGAACCAGCGCCGGTCGTGAAACTCCGGAGTGATAATCTGGAGCTCTGCTTCTCAACCCCCGCCCATCTTAAAGAGACACAGAGCTCAGGCATCAATAATAAAATTCTCCACTGTGTTGTGCATGTAGCATTTCATTAGTAAGGAAAAATACTTTGAAGGTAGAAATTCAGGCTCCAGAGAGATGTTTAATGCTCAAGTTCCAACATAATATCACAGAGTCTGCACTGAAAATTTAGTGGCTTCTCATTTCATTGGCTCTCATTCTCTGAGGGTCTGTACCATGCTCACTACCAATCTGTAAATAGTACGTATGTCATCCTCATCAGTCGGAGCTCACAAGGAGAATGGACTACTTGCAGGAAAGTAGAAAATTCATATTCATGTGTATACTACGGAACTGAATAAATCAAAATAAGGAAACAAGAACCGAAAGAAAAGCTTTTTTGAAGGAAGTATAATAAAAAAAAAAGACGTACATAACAAGCACAATACTTCACTCTTATCCAAACCCATATTTGTAAGAGAGGGGGACACCAGACAGCCAGCGTTCCTTCTTTTGTGCAAGCTCTTTTCAAAGCGTTTTTCTTCAGACCTTTAATAAGTACTCTGGAGATGAAAGGAAGGGGCTGATTACATGCTAGAAGAGGAGGAAAAGAGAACAAGCCACAAGATTGCCTCCTAGTTTCTAATAATTTTCCTGGTACAAATGATGAGAAATAGATCAGTAGGACGAACCTCATATGCAGAGAAGCACAGTAAATTTCTCAAGCAGATGAAACTATTTTACAACACGAGAAATTCCTCTGCAGCGTATTGCAGAAAAAAACTCAGAATTATTTTTTCAGCCACACCCAAGTATACTTTGTGTAAAGGGTCATTAATATTCCTTTTAAAATAATGTTCTAAATATATAATCTACTCTATATTTTCATCCATTCACCCTAATACCCAAAGGTTCAAAAATACCTATGACCTAAAAGAACAGTGTTTTTTCTGCTATTTTGAATTCTACTTAAAATAGACCATAAATGACACATAAGGAAAAAGATAAATTGTTGACATAGTTGGCTCTGAGTGGACTTTGGCACTTGGACAGTATAGGCGACTTAGTGGTGACTGCTGAGCTGGGGTCTGAGAGACAGAACAACTACATGAATCTTGGGGAAGAGGAAGATGTCACTTCCCAGGCAGAGCACCAAGTGCTGAATCTGGTGTGTCTAGCTCAGTGGAAAGGCATTGGGGCTGGAAGGGATGCTGCTCAGGATAAGAACAGGAGATAAGAACTCTGCGTGGTTCAGGTATTTGCAATATCAAAAAAGCAAGAAATTTAAGTTTCATTCTCAGAGAGAGTGAGCTGGAAGACTGTAGACAAAATGCATAAGTTAAAAGGGGTCATGGTTTTCATTCACTTAATTGAAAAAAATGTATTTTATTCTACAAAGTAATTTATACAAGTAATAAGGTGGTATCTTTATGTATTCATCCTATATCTTGCATTAGTAGTTAATCCTGATATAAAATATGCCAGAGATTACAGAAGTTACAGTTATAATTTATTTGTTACACATATTTCTGCATATACCTTAAGATCACAATGTTAAGTGAAATAAATCAAACAAACAATTCTAAATATTGCATGGCTTCTCTCATGTAAGAAATCTGAAAGTTAAAAGAGTAAAAGAAAATTTAGAAAGTAGGAAGGCAGATATTTTAAGAAAAGAAGGAAATGAAGAGGTGGAAGAAGAGAAAGGAAAGAGAGTCAAAAAAAGGAGTGGAGATATGTCCTACATATATCCCAATTGATGCAAGGAAGGAAAACATTATATGCCACATGTTTGTACCACAGAAAGTAAAGGGAAGAACGGATGGAAGGAGGAGGAAAGAGAAAGGGGCTGAAGGGACAAAATGAAGTTGTTTTATGTTCATATACAAGACTCCACGAGAATATAAACATGACACACTACCTGCTACTATACACTACTAAGAGATGTACAGTAACTCCATGAAGCAACAGTCACTTCTTTACTCTAAAATATTTTTGTTAATCAGTGAACTGCAGGTGAATTTTCATGAGTCATGTGTTCAAATACTCTGATCTCCCTGAAATTAAATTTCTATTAAATTGAGAAAATAATGATGAGTTAATTGGTGAAAATTATATTATATTAATTTTTCAGTTTTTTTATGTCATTGACACTTTAAAAACTCCACTTGGTCCAACATAGCAATACAATTTAGAATACATGAGAAATCAATGGTTTGACTGTGTTACAACGTATTTTGTTTATCTGTGTATGCCATAAATCAATGCCAAAGTAATGATGCTTACGTTCTAACAAAAGCCTTTCACCTGTCTCCTAAAGTAGTTTCAAAGGTTGCAGTGTTATAAAGTGAAGTCTAATCTCCTAAGCATAACTCTGTAGGCCGTCTATCCTGACAAATGATGCCCCTCTGTACCCACTTGCATTTATAAAGTTGTATTTTACTTGCTTTGAGTATTCATCGCACACATTCCATCTACTCTAGTATTTACACACCCCCAGGATCCAGACCAAATGTCAGTGTCTCTGTAGTATGTTTTCTATTTCTCTCCAGTAGGCTGGATCGGTGGATGTGTTCCACTCTCACAACCGTCTGAAGGCTCCCACTGAAGAATTTATTACATTGCTTTGTAATTGTCTTCACTTCCACATCCACAATAAAAAATGTTTTCCTCTTAGACAGACACCATATGTTATTTATTTGTATTCCTTGAATTTATAGCTAGTGTAACATGCATCCATTGAGCTCATTCAGTTCCTAGCCCAGACTCAATGAACTCAGTGCGTGAGCGAGAAATGTGTATATATGTTCGTGAATCCACTCTTACACTCGCTGTGCTCCTGCAAAGGGATCTGTGTCACACAGTGGAGAGAAAGGGACTCCATGAAATGTCTTGGATTTCTGGGCTTCGTGTCTTTACACACAGATGTCTACCTGTAATAGTTACCATCTTCTACCATATGAGGTAATCACTTTGCCATGAAGTTCTTACTATTTTCATGTTCAAAAGCTTTTGTTCCCTTTCTATATTCTTTTTCACATGGCCAATGGCTGCTTTAAAAAAAACAAAACAAAACAAAACACTACATCTTTCTACATTGTGTTGGTTTATATTGAAACATAATTACTTGAGAATGTGTCCTTATGCCTCAGTGTAATTGCAGGCTCTTTAAATGAGACCACATTTGAGTTTCCTTGTGGTATGCTCTTATCCATGTGCACACAAGTGCATAACTCAGTGCTACATAATTGCACTGCTCTGTAGCATAGTTACGATCACTATAAATTTCCTGTCATTTAAAAAACTAGATTTAATGTATTATTTCTGCCAAAGATGATAAGATGCAGAAAAGTATTTTACTGAACTGAGTATTTTTATTTGTTCAAAAATTTCCTAAAGATTTCCTATTAGTTTTTTTTTTTTTTTTTTTTTTTTTTCCCCCTAGAGCTGTGGTAATGTATTTCCATATATGGGATTTAGATTACTCCACTATTGTTTCCCAAGACAATTAAATTTTTACATTTCCAAGCTTAGAAAAACAAATATAGTTAAAATGAGTCATAGCTCAAACACTGGTTTAGTAATGATACATGTGGTTATTTATGTAAGCTAACCTAAAAGTAACAATGAAGAAAGCGTTCACACTCTTCACAGTACACAGAAACGCAAATCATCTTATTACTGGTTTCTACTACTAATTACAGAAACTCCTTAATACCAAAGGAGAAGTTTGTTTGTTTGCTTGTTTCTAAATGTATTTCTGTTTGTTTTAAAGAATAAAAAGAACAGCTCGAAGTGAAATGTATAGGGTTTACGTCAAAAGGATGACGAGAGCACGTTCTAAGAGATTGGCAGACAAAATAAGGTGGGCGTGATAAATGCAAGGCCTGAACTCTCCCTGTAAATGGATCCCATTATTTTATTACTCATAAGCTTATTTATCTAACACTAAAAACAAAGAGAATAGAACAAACATTTACCTGCCTTTACTAAAACCTTCAGCTGTGTTTTGTTATTCCAAAACTTCTTTACCTCTGAATGACTTTGTCAGAGGTATGTGTAACACTATTCAGATTACAAAAAGCCAAAACAATGCACATTTCCTGCAAAAAATCATTGGTGTTAGTAAAAAAGATTTTCTTTACTATGATTAAAAATAAATAAGTTTGTAAGTAAACAGCCATGTCCACAGTGAGCATGACAGCATGACTAAAATATAGCTACTTTGAGATACTGATGTGTTTTTGGCTTCACAGAGAGCAGTGGACTCACAGTGAATTAGTACCATGCATGTTCTCTAGATATTTTCTCTCCACCAGAGACTGAAAAAAAAAATCTATTAAAGACTATTCTACTTGTGAATGAGCTTTGAATTACCTTTGCTTCTGTCAAAGCCCATTTATCAACCTGACAGTGTGAGTCTCTAAAAGCAAATAAGGGCAAGAACAGGCCCTGCACTATTGCCTTAGCAGTATTAAGCTTCTTTTCCAACACAAGAGAAATGCATCCTGGAGACAGCTGTAGTATTTTACACAAACTCAGCTAAACACTGCATAATATCTTTTTTTGGAAGCACTATCCTAAGTGTGTTTGATATCATTGTCAAATGTTCCTGTTTTGCAAAATTGCATTAACAAATCTATGTATTCACTCTTCTTCATCAATGTGGTTTAGATACTTTTAAAATATAAAAGTCCAGGGGGGAAAACACTTCTTTTTTTTTTTCTGGTACTGGAAATCAAACTCAGGACTTCGCACTTTCTGGGCAGGTGTATCACCACTGAGCTACAGCCCTGAGTCATTTCCTCCATTTTGCTTATAATGAACAATAATTTTGATTATGTCTTTGATACTTTATGTATATTCTTAAGTCTCGCCTTGAAAACATAAATATATAAAACAATGCAGTATAGAGTAGAAGTATTTTATGTAAACTCTGGTGATTAAAAACATCTGGGTAGGTCTAAATAAGTCTAACACAGTGCTAGTTTTGTTAATACAATCTATATATTTACAGAATAGTTTGCTTCAGCAAATACCTACATATAAACATTCAACATCCAAACAGAGATGCTTGTATTGTATTAGCCAATGTCCTTGAGAAGATATCTTTGTAACTTGAGCAACTCCTTTTCACTAATGGAGTGGAACATTCTAGAGAGAATTCTATTAAACAAAAAGTCACTCTTATTATTGGATCTCACTGGATCACTGATCCTAAAAACATTACCCAGCGAGTTTGAAAACTATTCACTGTCAAAAGTCTGTCCAAATACCTATAGTCATATTGGTTAATTGAAATAACTATAAAATTATGCTTCTGAATGAGTGCATGCCCTGCTCATTGATGAAGTCTGTATGCAAGGTGAAAATTTATGGTAGATAGAAAGAATTATTTTCACACAAATGTGCATATTTCATGTTTTCTGGAAATCATTTTGAAGCAACTGAGCCCTCAGTAGAAAGGAACATTTACATTAGGCTGAACTGTCTTTATCAGTCATTTGAAGATTCAGTGTAAGATTAGTTTCCTTTCTAGTTAATCTAGTTACCTAAATCATTCAATCAAAATATCTGGACTATGGAAGATTTTGTACATTTAAGAAGGTCAGATCTCAAAAACACAACTTAGAACTTAGCTGTTGAAACCACACCAAAGAGAATGGGAAAATTTGACATAAATTTATATATGAAGATATGTAGATATATCTAGATAACTTGATATTATATTTTAGAGTAAAATTTTTATATTCTGAAAGAAATTCAAAGCATAGCTAATACTATTTATGGATTTTTAAAATTAATATAATCATAACAATTTAATAGAAAAATTATGCCCTATATACAGAATTTATTAAGGAAGATTTTTTCCCCTACTTTTATTCATAGAAAGCTTTCAACTTAACTTTCTCATAATTCCATAAACTCTTATTATCATTTTTCCATGACCACTGAGACCAAACTAAAAATTTTTCAAAATTAATTCCAGTCATTAAAGAATCATTCTGAATTAAAAGCATTGTAATGTTATTTTTTTCTTTACTTAGATATTTTTAGAATATGTAAAGGATGGATATTTCTACTCTATATTTTTTCAGCTGATTTCCTTTTTTTTTTTAATCCCTCAAACTATCACGGGGAAACCCTAAATTTTGCAAGAAGCAACTAGGTTTTCACAAAATAACTTGAGGCCCAAGGCGCCACATCACCTTTCTTACTTCAACAAAATCAACTAGCTGGAAAAATTTTTGAGTCATTTGCTGAACAGGATAGAATAAGTGCATTCCTAAGGTTACTGTTTCTGAAGTTTGGCCAACTCTGCAACTGCAGAGCAGGCTCCCCTGTTGAAACCCCTGTTTATCCCTAAAAATAAATGTACAGAGAAGGAAATAGTAATTTAAGTTATTTATATTGTCTACTAATTTAGTATGACACAAACGCAACAGTTGTGATAGTATGTAAATACGTGTGTGTACATGCACGCTCACACTAAGAAGGTCCATACACCCAGCAGAGGTTATCTCTTCTGTCACCCCAGCACCTCTAGGACATAGTTCGGAGAGTGTCTGGAAACATGCATTTTATAATGAATGTTACTCCCTGAATTAGGCTTTAAGTCTGCTCTGGAAATAGGCAGGAGGCCAGAGTAATTATGGCTTCTATGAGTCACCGAGGCAGCTCGAGGCACAGATCATCCTATTTATACTCTAGCTCTGGAACAAATATTCAGAAGCCAAGGAAACAGTGACAGAGAACAATGTCAGGTGGAGTTCACCGGACACAACCTCTTCCATTATCACTCAGACACAACTTGAGGGTCCCAGTGGACAGAAGAGGGAGCCTTCCTGCTTCCCCCACGCATTCTCGGTGGTTATGAGGGGACACACAGGCAGGCACAGCTTCCTTTGAGGTGTGACCTTGCTGAGTTATTAAAAGATTAGGTACTACTGAGACATTTGTAGCAATTTACTCCACAGCAGAGTAATACACTTCACAAGAGAAGTGTGAGCTTATTGAATTCTTTGTGCTGAAATGTGCTTTGTGCAGGAGCCTGTACACTGCAGTCTCCAATCCAAAGGCGCTTCCTTTGCGTGCCTTCTACCTTTGGCTTACAGGTCTTCTTGCTCTGAGGGGCTGTCTGTAGACAGCAATTTATTCATTGAAGGTTATAAACCATATTTTTCTATTTATCTCTCTTTGGCACTAAATATTTTATTTTTAGAGTAGTTTTAGAGTCTTTTAGGCCCACCAAAAATTGAGAGAAGGGTACAGAAATTTCACATCTAGTCTGTAGAATGAGCATTTTCTGTAACTGTTTCTCTTGAATTAACAGTGTTAATTTAAAAAAAAAAACTGAACATCAAATTGTTTAGAGTTGAAAGGTTTGAAGTAGAGAAAGTTTCTTAAAAGTCCTATTTGTATATAAGATAAAGTTCCAATGCATGTAGAATATCATCACAACACTTGATCTCTCTCTATAATTTTTCCAAGTGAGCTTTCTGACAGGGCAGTTTAAATGCAGCAATGGGCCAGATGAGCTGTTGATAGGACTAACATCTCAATTCTACACACACAAGACACCTTCCTCTATCCTCAGAGCGGCTGTGAGTGTGTTAACGGTTCTGCCGAGTGAACTTCTTTTCTAATTTTGGCAAACATACATCCTTGGCACACTTTTAAAAAGTTTCCATAGTACTTGTCTGCAGTAATAATGATCACATTTCTTGTGGGCAGTTGGTTTATGTACATAGCACATTTTAATTCTTTGTATCCTCTACCTCCATGTTTAGACCTGTGCATTTGAGGAAAACCTACATTCCTACTTCCAATTATCTTCAGTTTTGTTTTATATATCAAGTTTCCTGCTCCCTTTTCTGTATGTCTTGTCCAGGGTTTTGCTCAGGACCCCAAGAATCTGCAAAGAATTGCCCTGGAACTGACCATCTGGGAACAACTGCAGTCAATGTTTTTCTCCAGCACCAAAGTTCTCTTGTGATTGACAATCTTCTATTAGATGTAGAATGAATTTATCAAGAGCCTCCAGTGATCTTAAAAGGAAGAAGTTTGTGTGTTTGGTTGAATTTTTAAAATAGATGTAAGTCATATATGAATGAATTGATTTATGATATGAAAGCTTCAGAGTCATCTCATTGCTTACTTTTTTATGTATTACTATTTCTCCTTGGTGCCTTACTAATACTTCATTTTATGACCTCACTCCTCTGTCTCTCCAGCCAATTTTTACAAAACTAATAGTTGTATCATTCGTTCAGTAGACCATTCAAGTTTAACAAAAAAAGTTCCAAAAATTTAAAGTCTTGCTTACCAAGGTAGGCAAACAACAGAACCTACACAGTAATACATGTCCTGCTTCATTTAGGTATTCTGGTTCCAAACTTCCCTAGGGCTCCATATCTCTTGTACGTAGTGGATCTTACACTGGCAGGTTTGAAGGAAAAGACAGCATTGTCATTCGTGGCACCACCATTGCCTCAAGCTTCAAGTGGAACCAGAGTTACATTGGACATGCCATGACTGTCGAATCAATGGTGTGCTAATTAAACAACAAGGTGACTGCAGTGCTGGTGGGTATTTCACAAATGAGATAGTGGGTTTGAAAACACTTGAAAAAAATACAGGGGAGCCAACTAGGTCTGAGCCTTAGTTATTCAGTTCTCCCCACTTCATGCCATTATCAATGCACTCAGCTTTTTAACAGTGAAATTGTGCTGGAAAATTAACATATATGAACATAAAATAAGCTTTTCTCCTAGTCCAACAGATTCTTGAGATAAAGGAGATTTATGGTAATATAACTGAGCCAGTGTGTAATAATGCTTTTGTATAATAGTTTAATAGGATGCTTTAAAAAATTTTAGGGATTAAAATCTGAAAAAAGTAATAGAAAATAACATGAATATCATCCTGTGATCACATTGACAGGTGTTAATTTTTACCACTTAGCAGCAGACACTGGTTTATTTAACAAGCTTTGGTTAAATGTATCATGTGGATTATTTTTTTCTCTAATGCCACTTGATATTTACATTTCTAACATACAGACTACACATTAGATTTTCTTTTTCCACTACTGACTACATGCTTTATAATTAATTGGAGAAACATTAATTTTACCCTGAAGGTGATCTCTTAACAACATGTAAGTGAGGGAGAAGAAAGTGGCAAATCGCAACCCTGACTTCGGACTACAAAGTGAAGACAATTTCCAGTACAGTAGTTTGAAATCCGTTCTCTGTGTTTCAGAAACTTGAGCCCAAAGTGCTACATTTGAAGCGCTGCACTGCGCAGTCCGCCAAGGACTCGCTCTCGGGTGGCCGGAGGACTCGGAGCCGCGTGGCCGCTGCAGCTGCCAGCACGTGGACAAAGGGCGAGGATAAGACAAAACTAATGCGCTCTTGCATTGGCCAAGGAGACAAATAACAATGCGCACACACGTCAGCCCTCGGGTGGGGGGCGGGGTTCACTCCTCAGCATAGCTCCACTTGGTGAGGAAATGCGCTACCACATGACTGACCGACAAAACTCTTAATTAATAATCTTTAACAGACATATTGGAGAACCAGTCAACTGATTCAGACAAGAAATGAAAATTAATCTTGGTTAGTGACAATTTAGTCTCACACATCTTGTAGGCGACAAAAAAGCAAGGAAAAAGAAGGAGCTGAAGTTTCAGTTTTGAAAAAGGCCTGGGTGTGTGTGTATGTGTGTGTTCCATTGTGTCCGGCAAAATACGGCGAAGACTAACCTCAAGTAGTCAGGATGGAATATCATTCAGAAAGCAGGATATTGAATGTTTATGGAAACGATTAAATTTCAACGGGTTCACACTCGAGAAGGACTGACCCTTAAAGTAATACGAATAGTTTCTTTGGAAGAAGACAGTGTGAAAAGAGAAACCACGGACGAAAACTACACAGTGACAGAGTCAGTTTCCGAAAGGTGATGCTGTGGGACAAAAAGCACCAAAAATCACCGCCACGGCCAGAAGCTGGGACGGTCACAAAGCCACGGAAAGGGGCCACGGCCCTATGATCTGATTTTGGGCATGTGTATTCTAGAGCGACCAAAGAATTATTTTGTTATTGTTTTAAAATCACTAATTTTGTAATGTTTCATTATGAGCATTTTAGAAAACTAGTAAGTCACTGTGTGTATGTACATGCCACCAGGAATTTGCTCCATACATATGCAAGATGGCAACCAAAAGATGTGTGGCGACATTTTTTAAGATACTATGTCTTCCTAAAAGCAGTAAAGCTGGTTTGTTTCACCCCTTCATAATGCTTGCAACTTTGCTATTTTGAATATATCATTCTGTTGCAATACGGGAAGCAGGAAGGATTACTAGTCACAGAAGGGCTTCCTTGCAGCATGAGCTAGTGAGAAGAAACAAATTTTAAACTGATTTTCTCCTAGTTGGATCCTAACTTCTTATTTTTTTTTTATTTTTAAACTAACACATATTTATAATGGAGCCCAAAACATAATTATGTCTGTTTTCTAACTTTTGGATATTGAAGATAGTCATGTAAACACGCATTTAAATCTCCTTCATCTTTAAACACATTTTAATACTACTTTGAGCCACTACATCAAGCTTAAAAGTAGAACTCAATAAAATTAATTATCTAGTTATTCCCAACACTTTGATTTGGGATGAGTTTCTAATCCTCTCTCAGTTTTTTCACAAATGAAATGGGGATACTTGTGAAAACCTATCATCACTGAGATAATAGAGGAGATACAAGCCAGGATATGACACATTGATTAGCACGTGTATGCTTAGTGAATATTACACAACATTTATATATATGGAACAGGGCAAAAATCCAAATACTGAAGATATGAGTTAAAATACCCATTCTCTTATCAGAAAGAATATAAGCTCAGTCTCAAAAATGATTTATGGCTTGTTTTGGAAGTCACCATCTCCACTGAATAAGAATAATGTCTTGTGCAAGTTACTTAATCGTAGGTTCAATTGTCCTAATTGTGAAAGAAGGAAAAACAATACATGGTCCTTTCAGATTGTTTTGACGGTGGTAAAAGTTACTATCACCCGCTGACTGTGGTTTGGTATGTCACTCACAGCAACTCACTCACTTCTTCCTAAAGTTTTATGAGTTACTGTTAAGTCTCAACTCCCGATAGATAACCATGCAAGGGTCACATCAATCTCATGACAAATGAGTTGGCATTAAAAGCAAAAGGCATACTGTAGTTATTCATATTAACCTATTACTTTTTTTTTTTTTTTTTTTTTTGAGACTGGGTCTCACTTTGTAGTTCAGGCTGGCCCTGAGCTCAGCCTCCAACTGACATCACAGCAATCCTCCTGCCTCTGCCTCCCAAAAATAAGTGTGAACCACCATGCCCAGCACTATGGTATGAGGTACTGATTGCTGGTGGGCATTGAGTCTCCACACCCAGCATTGTATGCAGTTACCAGGGATTGAACCCGGGGCCTTGCACTTGCAACACAGGCATCAGAACCACTGAGCTAAATTCTCGTCCCAAACTTTTACTTTTGAAAACACCTGAAGATGCTTTTTGAAATATTTTGTTACCTGCCAAATAACAATCCACATAGCACACAACTTTCAAAATGATTCCCATAAGTTAATTTATAAACAAATAGTGACCTGATGCTTGATTCATAGTATATCTGTTTGGAGGGTCTGTGAATTTTCACTTGTGCACCAGATTTGTATTCTTAAAAAGGTGTTTCCCTTCAAAACTTTATTTTAAACTTTATTCTCTCAAAATCTCTTCAGACATCCACAACAAATTAACTCAGGGAATATACTACATGTATTGCTAAGGTACTAGTCCTTTGTGTGTTACCATAACTAAATGCCTGAAACTGTCTAACTACAACAAAGAGATATTTACCTAACTCATGGTTTTGAGGTTAGAAGTCCAAACAACACAGTGCCAGCCTCTTGCCCTGGGTCCCCTGGCTGTTTCACACCACGTTGGGAGATTGAAGAGGAGAGGCCCACGTATATTGATGGACTTGTTTTAAAACAACTTATTGCTGTCAGTTCATTCCTCTGAGAAGCACCCATTCCGAGAGGCCACCTATAACCCAATAGTGAGAGTGCAGACTTATGATCTCTGTCTTAAAAGCTCCTCCATGTCAACACTGCAACACTGAAAACCACATTTCCAGTGTGTGAACCTTCAAGGGATAAACCATACCTAGTATAGAACAATTATATCGACACACAATGCTTGCTCTCTCTCTATGGATATACTGTTGTAATATACATTTTGTCCATTTCATACAAATTTTATTCTTATAAAAACTAGTTGATTCTGTTAAGGTTTTAAAAAGCTAGGTAAACATTTTTTTAAAAATATTGCCTAAAGCCTCCACAGTTGCATTTCCTACCAATCAAAATACACATGAAAAATCGGGTTTCATGGGACATACACACAGAAACACCAAATTATATTTTCTATGGCCCTGTGGCATTTTGACAAAATAACCCTGAAAAGAATAAGAAGAAAGAGTATGAAGAGAGGATCATGAATGTAGAAGGAAATTGTTTTTATTGATTTTCATTGGCAGTACAGTTCATAACATGAGGGCAAAATTTATGAAATCGTTTGTCGATTTGGCTCTGAGAGGCAGGTTCCTCTCAAACTCTGAAGGTTTGGTTTTCATATCCTTCTGATTATTAATTTCTAAGTGTCAGGCTTGCTGCTGATATCCAAATGATAAGCACAGGGACAAAATGAAGGAAATTAGATATTTTAAATGAAAAAGAAAACTATTACTTGTAGAAAATCCTATGCCAAGATCTTAGAATCTATATTGGTTCTTTTATGTATGATTTCTTTTCTTTTATACAGAATGCTCTCCAGTACAAATATAAAAACCTGACTTGGAAACACAGAAATAAAAAGCAATATCCTTGTGCACTCAGACGTATCTGATGTAACGGGATGCACTCAACAATTTTTTAAAAAATGTTGGAAGTTTTACCGTTATAATAGATGGTTATCATATTGCCAATGGCTTTGGTTTTCTGATAACTTTATAGAAGCCAAATTTTAGATACCATCTTTAATATAATAAATAAGTGTGACATGCCAACTGCAGAAGAATCTGAAGTTATTTGTAAAGACTTTTTCCAGGATGTCAAAGAATTGCAGGATCTACTGTTACTTTCCCTAGTGTATGGTTCTATTTCCATTTACTGCCTGACACATTATTAAATGCAATCATAAAGTGGAGTGTTTCCTGAAGCGGAAGAAAAGCAGAGGGAAATTATGCTGCTCAGAATATCCTTAATTCAATAAACAAAGTCTCTGTATATATATGCACAACCAATTTAACCATGTTGACTCAATTGGTCAATCAATTCTGATTTATAACAAAGGTCAGATCAGTTAAGCTAGCAATCAATTCAAAGAAAATTAGTAAAAATTTTCCTTTCAATCTGCGTGCTTTGAATATTACAGGTGATGCAATTATTCCACAAAGAAGAAAATAAAGTCTCTAATTCTATAATGCTGACCTTAAAATTATTGAGTTATAAATCTGTTTTGTTAAAACACCGTTACTCTTTTTTGCCTCATGACACTTTGCTACTGCAAAAGGCAGAATTTAAAATCATAGACAGAGGTTTTCACTGAAAAAAATCCAGGTAAATTCTATAATGAAGAAAGCTAAATATTATTTTGTATTTTCTAATATTTAGAGTCTTTTATAAAACTGGGTAAGATATAAGTTTAGGAAAAAAGATTAACTCTCTAACAGAAAATTAAAATTAAAAGTTACAGCCTTTGGATTTTTGCATCGTGTCACTATCTAGAGATCATATGTGTTATATAATTTTAATAATAAAACCATATTGCACTCATGTTTTCTGGTCATATTTATGCATCGTATATTGTTGTGAGAAAAATCTAATGTATCAATAGTCAATAGGCATTTTGTACTGAAACGGATATAAAGATGTATCACAAATATTCAGTCTCAGAAGGATCATAGATGAAATAAAACACAGACTGTTTTACAACGAATGCAAGTAAGTAAAGAAAACACCAGCATACTCTTTTAAAGGGAAATTTTTATGGTGAATAATTAAAATGAAGTTAGAGAAGCCTGAACAGAAAGCAAGAGTCCTTTCTTATAACTGGTTTAGACTTAAACACACTGCTTCTCCAAGTAAGTTCTATTTTGTTTTGAGAAAGATGAATTTGTTGTTGTTGTTTTGTTTCTTCTAAATTTGTAGGGAGATGTAATCAAAATAATGCCTACTAGAACTAAAAATGTTGAAAATTTGGCTTTCAAAGGTGATGATGATATTGATGCATTATATAAGTTAACTGAATCCACACTTTCATTCACATAGCCGAGGGATTTTTGTTCTGAAGACAATTTCTCGCTTTGTTGATATGGTAAAAAGAAGTGGAGATGTGCAAAGAAGGAGTGAGTGGAAGAGAAATGGAATAAAGAAGACCAAGGTACAATTTGTACGTAGACCAATTCCCAGTGATATGTGTATGATGTTTATATATATATATATATATATATATATATATATATATGAAAAATGAGAAAAAATAAAAATACTATATATTATATTAAATTTAAAACTCGTAAACACATTCAAAGAAGAAATCACATTACCTTTCAAGTACAGTGAAATTGAGTGTTATAGATTATAGAGAGGTAAAAAGTGGCTGCTCTTGGGAGAATTTCCACAGTAAAGCACACGCACGGCACAAATTCTGCACATGGAGCTAATGGAAAGGGCTCGATGTGTTGAGATTTGGCGGATGCTCAGTTATAAATCATGAACACTGTCCCCTCAAGGGACTTTAATTAAGTGGTTGGCCACTAAGGGCCGTCCAAACAAGATGGCAATACCCAAGATAAAAGCATTTAAATATCTAACTGGGTACTGGAAGTTCCTTGGAGACGTAAAACAGAAGCACTTCTTTGAAATGTAATGGTAGCGAAAGTATAATTAATTGACCCCAAATTAACTCGCCATGGATGGGATCTCGATTATTTAAAGACAATAAGCACTAACTTATTGTCGTAGATAAATAGCTAGTCTCATAACCTAGATTAGTGAAGGTGTAGACATAAAATTTGTGTTTTATTTTACATATGAACAAAGAAAACTGACCTTTAAATGAGATGTGGAGGATTTATTCTATGTAAGATTATGCAGTCCTATCCGACTGATGTGCAGAGACACAGCCACTGCCCGGTGGGGTCAGCACAATCTTCAGTGTTTGGCTCCGGCATACCCGACTAACCCCATGGGCACTGCTGTTTTAACAGAGACAGACACTAGGCTGAGCCCAGCTTTCTTTATGCCTCCAAAATAGTGTAATTTTGTGTCATTTTGTCTCAACCTTGCTCAATCTTCTCAACTTGTAGAAGGAATTTATAGTAGGTCACTTTTTCAGGCTAATGTAGTATCTATTACCTGGAATTTTCTGAAATATATGTATATAAACAATTTAGTAATTAAAAGAAAACATGTTATTTATATTTCTATAAGTCTATGGGAAGGATATATAATATTTAAGTTATAGTAATATATCAATTATCTTTTGGAAGAGTTCTATTAGAAATATCAAATGAAATGCACAGACATTTAACTCAACTGTTCTTTCAGTAAATATAAATTATTATTTACTCCTAGAATAGTGTACGCACAAAAATATACATCAACCTAAGATCAGTTGAGGATCATATTATTATACTCTATGTTCAAAACTGGTTAATGTGCATAAATTTGGGAGCAAATAAAACATCCTCACAATGATGTGGTACTTAATCATTAGAGGAAAAGATTTACATAATTACAATGTATATTATGAGCACATATGATTTAAGTAATCTCAGTAGGTACAATTCTACTCACATTTTCTTAATGAGATTAAAATGTGAGAATGTATCAAAAATGGTACAAATCCCCATTATGGAGTGCAATCATGATGTGTATATTTAATGTACCAATAAAGATAATTTAAAAAAAAATGGTCCTATAATAATACTCATAAAACATTGCTAGATGTGATATTTGAATGAAAAGGGTTTACTTTTTATTATTTAAGAACACGTTATTTAAAATATTATTAATGTCTCATAAATAATAATTGTCAGCAAGAATTCACAGAATAATTTCTCCCAGAATGAAGATTGGCTTCAAAATTGGTTGTCATGTCAATTTATTTCAAATATAATTAACTTTAGATTTCAAAAACAGGAATGAAAGATCATGAAACTTAAAGAGCAATGACATGAAGTCAGACAAACATTTTATGTTTCAAAAGTCAAGTTCAAAAGTCCGCTTTAAAGGAGAAACTTGAATTACTTCTTAAGCATCAGATTTCTCTGTGTAAGAGAAAAAAGTTACTTCAATTTCTACTGAGTCTTGTGTTAGGTCCTGTCTTTTCCCCAGTAAAAATTGAACAATAGATTTTCAGTCTGCTTTCACTTACACGTGTGTCAGCCCAGAAATAGCCACACGATTCTGGGCATCACTGCCTCTGTTGTCTCTTCTACTTGGCTCTACTCATTCCATTGTTCCTCTTTTGAATGTCTGTGTGTAGAATCCTCCACTCAAAGACTCCATTATTATCTGAAGCACATTTGTCTATCTATACGAGAGAGTATTTATTAAGTTTGCCACCAGAAGGCCAACACAGTTGGTGTGAAGGGCTGCCAGGCAATTATCTGCTTCATTCAGTAATTTCCAAAAATATTAGCTAGATTGATAGGAAGGTCTTTTACCTTCTTAGTTAAATCAGTTGTCAAATTATATTTATTATTCTCAAGAAGCTCATTAAAATAAAAATAGTCAAAATTTAGAAAACTGTCTTTACAACCAAATGTCATATGCATGTATCATTTTAATTCTCAGTGAATGTCTTCACTCCACTTACCTAAATCATTGCTATTTGCATGTTAGATTTACAAACCTTTGCTTAAAATTTTTTTTTGATGGGCTATTATATGCAAGCAAAACTTTAACAAATAAATTAATGTTATTTGTACAGGTATGAACAATGAATACCATGGAATTTCAGCACTGGACATTCTTTATTAAAGAACATGGCCTGAAACAAACATTATGGGCATAACTCTTTAAGTGATAAAAATAAGTATCTCATAATTTCTTTGATGTTATCTCTGGCTTGGAATTGTTTAGAGTTTTATGTTTTCGGTTTGTAGGATTGGGTTTCGTTTTGTGATGGGTTTTCCTGATTGAGTCATAGACAATCATTTCTCTAGCACTCCAGTGCAGTAAAAGACTCTCAGGGCTGCAAATGTTGTTTTGTGGCAAACTTTTTTTCAGCTCCGTGCTGCATTCAGGTTGTTAGATGTCATTTAAAATAAATTGTGTATATATATATACATACACTATGGATGTTCACTGAGCCACCACCTTTGAACTCTTAATCAAGGTTTCTATTACTCAGATGGTCTATTGCATTTTCAGGTATATGTCATATCTCTCCTTTAATATGGCCTTAAAAGGATACTTCATCACTAGCATTTTAACTGATTTGCTCATATTTATTAGATGCTAAATAAACCTCTCCTTCCAAAAAAATGGTTATGTGGAAAAATGATTGGTTGCAAAGATGAAGAAATATACATATAAATATTAAGTGTGATTTTTTTAGATAAAAATTTTCTAAGCCAAATAAGCATTCAAAAATGTACATTTCCATGAGTTCTTGGCTTCAAAGGTGTGTGCTTATTTTTGATTGTCTTTTTATTCTAAGAGAATCCACGTACTACTTTCATGATTGAATTCAATGACATCTGATTCATGTGACCTTGAGCACTGAGTGTATCACCAGACCTCAGTTCACTTGCAGAGAGGAGGTAAAGTTTTCTTTGTTAACTGCCAATACAGAGAAAGTAAAATACAATTAAAAAAATCAGGTTAGTTATTTTCTCCTCTTAGTGCTGTTAAAAGTGAGAATGTTTATTCTCTTTAAAATCATTCACTCATTTTTTTTCTATCGTGATTCTAAAGAAAGATAGGAAGGAGATTATAATTTAAATAATCATAAAATGTCAATTTCTGGTATAGACAAGAACAACAAAATATTAAGATTTTTTTTCTGAAGACATGGAAGTCTCTTTGTAAACTGAAAAAAGCAAAAAATAAAAAACCAAAAGTTTTTATCTGTTTTTAAATGTTTTGACTAAGACCTATTTATATGTTTCATTAATACATAGATTTAACCCAAGGGTTTAAATTTTCATTCATTCACCAGAGGCTCAAATAAAACAAACTTAACAGATTATAGTAGCACATATAATTTATATGAAAAATGCCTTTCCTCTTTACATTAAGACTCATCTCTCCTCCAGGTATACGTCTCCAGCTAAGAACTTGGTGATCACTCAGATGAGCAAGTAAGCAATGTGGCATATTTCTTTATTAAGTAGATAAAAGTTGCAGCCTCATTTATTCTCTTTTCATGTCCCCTAAATATATTTGAGAATTTTAAATAAACACATTAAACACATCCTTTTCACTATTAGTATTTTCTCTGTTGACTTCTAGGGTGCACAGGCAGTCTTGAAGGAAGAACACTGATAACTACTACAGACTACTTGGCAAATAACTTACCTAACCCTTCCTATCTGAGTAAGAGGCAAGTGAGCCTTTATGAAAATAAAGATCACAGAAGCTTTTTTAAAATGATGCTCAAGCTTTGGACCTGGCCATTTTGCTAAAGTGGATGAAGTAGTTGCCATTGGAAGTTTGTAAAGGTCCCACTTCCCAAAGTCATTCAACTCCATAAGGAGATTCCTGAAAACCCATTCTCATGGGGAGCTTTTGGAGCTTGCAAAAGGCAATCCTATGAGTAAGAGTTTTAAAAATGAGTGTGTAAATTTATAAATTTATGTCTCTATTTAGAACTTAAATTTCAGGGCCCAGGATTTCACTCAGTGGTGCCAAACTTGCCTTACAACAGCAGGTTCTTGAGTAAATTCCTGATATTGGAAAAAAAAAGTTTAATTTTTAACTCAAAAGTGCTCTGTAATCCAGAAAATACAGTCTCATTAACTAATTTGGCAAAATGAGGGGGAGAGAAAATATAAAAACGTCATATCTGACTTTAAGATGATTGTGATAAAGCAAGAAACAAAATGTTCACTTAAAGAGAGAAGGCAGAAGAATATTTCTGAAGTTAGATCTCAATGACAAAACCATAGTTGCTATGGTAAAACACAAATACTTTGTTTTTCACGTTTCTAAAAGATTTAGAGATAAAATACCTACTAGAGATAATGTCTACAAGTTAATGATATCATGACCAAAAAATGACAGTTAGAATAAATAACGAGTGAAATACAGCTACAACTATGGTTAGTTGATAGGATAATCTAATAGATGCTCTAAACTCCATTTAGAATTATTCAACAAATGAAGCCATAGAGAAAAAAAGGTTCAAATGGACTGAAGTTCTAAACACACCTGCATAGAATCTAATGCTAATGGAATAATAATATTTTTACAAAGGAACCAAGGATGTATTAAAACAGATGCATCAATGACATCTTTAGTGTTGTGTCTGTCCCACATAATGCCTCTATGAAGAGATACCAGCAGGTAGGGTGATCTTGTACTGCTTAGATTACTTTTTTGAAGTCAATCAAGATTTGTGTCCCAGTGAATTTCTCATATCCTTACACATGAAGGATGACCTCAAAGAAGAATTTTGAAATATGTTAAATTCAAGGGACCTTGATATTCAAAAAGCAAGGAACTCCTTCCTAATTGTTATAGTTTATACTACAGATATTCCCATTGTTCCAGGTCTCTGCCTATCAGAAGAGGTTAATCTCTGTCATCTTCCTGATATAGGTACAATTATAGTATTAATAATCATCAACCATTTTGTACATATTAAGTTTGATACATTGTCTTTAGATTTTTTATGACTTTTTATTTTGCATGTTACACCCAATAAATTCTACTTTGATCATTGGATCAGCAGTTGTTACAGGTCTGAGTTTTCTACCTCCATCTTTTATTATCATTTCTATTGAAAATAATTTCAAATAACTAGTAAACCTTAGTTGTGGAATCTATTTAAAAAACATATCATATCAAATAGTCCAGGTAAATTGAAAGAATAATGAAGTATAGCTATTCATATCCAGGAGTAAAGCCTAGCTGTATAAATCGGACATAAACTTATGAGAGGATACAAGATAGTTAAGAGTTGGTAGGTAGCACATAGCAAGTGAATGCAAACACATAAATCATAGAAAGAAGACTATAGAGACCTAGGAGGGAAGATTCAGTAGAAGATGTTAGAATAAAATAGTTTTGACAGTGAAAAGGCTCAGAGATAGTGGCACTAGAGGATGCTTGATGTATTATAGGTTGAGAAAATTCCAAGAGTATATGCAAAAAATAAAGAAAAAAGTCAAGGATAGGTCCATTTTTGAAGGTGAGATCAGGAGGGCTCACATGAGCCGTTCGGCAATGTGTGAAGGTGTATAAATAGGGGACAACAGTAGCATAGTATGGCCTTCTTCACCAGGTATTGCATGGTGATGGGTGTGCTGAGCTCTGGAAATGAGGAAAGATGAAGGCAGCAAGATGAAGAAGGGAAACAAAGAATTCAGGTGGGCCCTGGTGAGAACAAGAGTGAAGTAGACAGTACAACTTCCCCATTTTCTTCCCTATCAAACTGAATTTCAGAGTATGAAAAGAATCATGAATTAGCAATAAAAATTTTTTAAAAATTGTTTAATGGGTACAAAGAGAAGACCTTGGAAGCTGATTTCTTAAAGAAAAAGGAACCATTCAAATTCTATTAAATTTTATTCCTAGTAGTCATAATAATAAAGTATTTAACTACTTATGGGTTGGGGGAGTTGAAGTGGTGAGGAGAAAAATAACTAAGTTTTAAAAAGTATGCATAAAACTACCAGAAAATAACCTATGGGAAAACTCCACAAAATTGGTCTATGCAAAAAAAAAAAACTAGAACTCAATAGAACAGGTAACAAAAGCAAAGATGGAGAAAAGGTTCTCATCAAAACAAAACATTTCTACACATCAAAGGACACAAGAGGAAAAAAAGACATTCTGAGGAATGGGTGAAAATATGAAAAACATATATATCACAGCTACTAATATGATGATGAAATGACAGGAGCTTGAATAGGTAAATTAAAACTATGAGACACCTGCTGCTATTAGGACGGCTATTAGCAAAGAGACAACAGTGGATAACACTGATGAGAATGGGAAGAGAAAACACAACTCTTGTACACTGTTGGTGGAAATCTAAATTAATACAGCAATTACAGTAAACACTGTGAATGTCTCTCAAACAAAAACAGCATTAACCTTTAAACAACCATTTCCCCTTTCAAAAACTTACCCAAAATGATCAGAAATGCCCGTGTTCACCACAGCACTGTTTACAATAGCTAATTTATGATATTGATCTGTGTCTGAACACAGGCCTGGATAAAGAAGATGAGTCTATCTACACAGGGGAATATGACTCAGCTTTAAAAAAAAAGGGAGAGATTCTACTGCTTGCTACACCATGGATGGAATTGAAGAACATTACACTAAGTGCAATAAGCTGGCACAGAGAGACAAACTTAGAACAGCTTCCTGTATCTTAGGAATCTAAAACATTGGAATTCAATAGACCAAGAGTAGTTCTACTATGTATATACATAAAGGAATTGAAAGATTCATTTCACAGTGACATATGGGCACCCTTGTTTATAGAAGCCCAGTTTGTGATTGCTAAGTCTTGGAAACAACCGAAATGTCCACCAGCTGGAGACTGGATAAAGAAGATGCGGTTCTTTTATAGAATGGAGTATTACTCCGCCATTAAAAATGATAAGATTGAGTCATTCATACTCAAATGGATGTACCTTGAGGATGTCCTCATAAGGGAAATAAATAGGTAACAGATGTGTAAATATCGTATCTTTTCTCTGGTATGAGAAAATGAAGTTGTAAATGAGTTGTAGTATGGATAGTTGATATTGTGAAGTAGAAATTATTTTAAAAAAAAGAGAGTGTAAGGGCAAATAACAAGGGGAAAATGAATGTGGTAATAATAAAGAAAAAAGAAAAGAAAGATTTTATAGGAGGTGGGGGTTGCAGGGTAGGGGAAAAAGGGGAAAAATGAGTATTAAGTCATGGCATATTCTGATACAAACCCTCAGTGTTGAATGTGATTATGATGTGTAGTCCTAATGTACCAATAAAGATAAAAATTAATCTAAAAAAAGAGTAGAATGATGATAACTGGAAACTAAGACTTGGTAGAGAACAAGAGACAGATAATAGCCAAAAGGTACAAAGGATGAGTTAGGAAGCGTGATTGATATTTTTTTAGATCAGAAGCATAGTTAAATATAGTTAATTTAGTATATTTTGATATTGCAAAACAATCTGTTACATTCTCAGTACTAAATAGTTGGATATTTTAGTTCATGGATATTCCAATTAGTTTAATTCAATTATTCACTATGGTACTAAACTCATAAAACCATGTTATACAAAGTATTTATACTTATATAAAAACACATTGCTATCTCCATGGGCCAAAAAGTAAAATATATCTTCAAAATATACTATGAAATCTGACTTTATATTGAAAACACAGGCTTGATCATATTAATTTCATTGTTGTAGAGCAGACTGAACTTCAGTCTTACAGCACTGGGTCCTATGACCAAAGAAGACACATAATCAGTTGCTGGCATCCAAAACAGATTATCCAGTTCAACAGATTTGCACTGTGTCAGAAACAAACATCCTTTTCTAATTGCAAATGCAGATAGATCTATCGGAGTCTCTCAGGCTTGTTACGAGTGTGTTGGCTCCAGTCACTTCTTATATTTCTATTTCCTAAAAAGCCATTTTAATTTAGGAGAGTATCTTGTTAGTCAAGCCTAGATTTCTGGATATCTTATATTCTTAAAGAAAAAGACATACTAAATTTTTTGAAAGATGATCTAGGATTGAATTTATTGCACTTTTAAACTTTCATTTGTGCTGAAACTTGAAGTTCACTGAAAAGTTCTTGAAAAGCTTATAAAGCTCAAAAAGATGCTGATAAACTCCTGTGAATAGTTCCTAAATGTTTAGCTGTGAGGATATTTGCATTCAAAGTTTATGGTGCTGAGAGAAGAACAAACCCTGTATTAGTTTAAACCATTGGCACTGAGATTATTTTTTAGAAAAAACAGTTTGGCATAAGTCACAGTTGATCAAGACCTGGCATGAGAACGGCTTTCCTTAAGCACCAATTCAGTATCAATCTGAGTTGTCTTAAAGATGAAACTCCTAGATATATTCCATACCAAAACATTAAATCTATCAGTCTTTTACTGCTACATAAAGCTATAGCTTACACTTCCAATGATATTTGCAAAACTAGCAAATGTTTTGCTATTAAACTACAGAAATGTAATTCTGAAGAAAAATATTGATAATCAAATTAATGTCAATACTCAGAAACAAGTATTACAGAATTGGAGGCCATTTCTGCAAAAAAATGCAGTACACAAATTGTCATAATTCATTTCCTTCACTACATGCAAGTTTATGTACCCACACACGCGTACCCACACAAGTCCGTTTTAAGAAGATAAGTCAGTTCCTATTTAAGACGAGGTGTAAGACTTCTATTCAAAAAGAGTGCACATTTGATGAGATGAAAATTCAAGGCTGCTATTTTTATCTGCTTAAAGGTTTGTATTCTGCCTCTATCCATTGAAAACATGTAATTTGCTGATGTTTTATTGTACTTGGAGTTAAATTTAAAACACAGAGCATTATTTAAGGATTTTAATGCCTAGATTGAGAAACTATCAAGTTATTTTCTGAGTAATTAGTAAATATAAGAAAAAATATAACCACAGTAAACTCTGTGATTTTATGATGATGTTTCTGCACTTGAGTTTTCATATACTTCGAGTAGGCACTCTACACACACAGCTCCACTACTCTGCTTCCCATGTGCGGTTCATCAATTACTTCACCAAGTGTTGACTGGTTAATTCTCAGGTGCCAAGTCCTACAATACTAGTACTCAGAAATCCACAGATGCTTAAAACCATGTCTTTGTCTTTAAGCAACTCACAGTCCAGTTGAGAGGCAGCCGTAGAAACAAATCATTATAATAAAGTGAGACGTCAACAGATGCTTGAAGTAGGGGCTGTGCTGATGGGCAAAGTATATTTGCTTGGGGATTCAAGGAAGCCTTGAACAGAGAGTAGTATAGGAGCAATCGTTTAGAAGAAAGAATGGGGCTTTCAAAGACAATTTAATAAGAATCAAAGGGAAAAAAAAGATGATGAACCAAGTGTCTGAGACTCAGGTGCCGGTCACCAATCATACCCCATTCTGAATTCACTAGTGAAACAGAACAGAGACTGTGTGGGTCTGCGGACCTGGCTGTAAATGTGAGACTGAAGTCACCCAGGGAATCGGCTTGGCCTCTTTTTCAATTTCTAAGATAAAGATTAAAAACATAGACTCAACATTGTTGAAGAATTCTAAAAACCTGTCCTGTGAATTCAAAAGCACCCTACAAACATGGTCTATTTTATTACACCAACTTTTGTCCAAGTTCTGGAAATTTAATTAGAAACCTAGAGCCTCTAGAAAAGACAGTTTCACATCTCTCTTTAGCATAATTATTATTTGGTATGACACGAGAGTCATACAATAAGGTCTCTTTTCAGTCCATAATTGTCATTCATCTTCACTAAGCTAGTCAATTCTAGGCCAAGGACATCCATGGCAAAACATAGATCATATTTAGGGGACATCATTTCTAATCAAGGAGACTCTGAGCAGATCTCTGTCCTTGCACTCTTGTGGAGGAGGTACATCGACATTTTCATCCATAATTTTATTTCTGAGCTCAGGTAATTGGAAAAGCAATTATTTTATCATCAAAAAATAATACACATACTTGACCACCTGCATAATTGTCAGTACAACAAATAATAGCATTGTAGTCTCTGGTAAAGAGCAGCATTCACACAGTCAGCTGATTCGGCTACAAAATAAGGATATTTTTTAAAGTGGTTTCTGCAAACTGATGTGAAATGAATCTGACACAAACCCAGCATTTGGCAAAAGTTCGCCTGGGGCTACTCCTCTGCCTTGGTCTTCCTGAATATATTCTTGGGGTCAAATTATAGACCAAACACAGAGAACTTCAAAAGCAAGTGATGATTCATTGCACCAAGTACCTAAGTAAGGCACTCTTGGACACTACTGCGTTTGTGACCAGTAGTTATTTCTTGTCTTTGCTGCACAGAATTCCTTTCTGCTGCTTTTAAAGGAAATACACTTATTTTGCCTTGGAAAAATATTATTTTCCAGCTTTTAGCCTATGTTATTTCTGTGGAACTCATCTCATCCGTCGCAGCAGGGTAGATATGTGACAGGGACCTAAGGCCAAAGACCATCCTTACTTTTCCACCCACACAATTGGTGTGGATGTGGAGGCTATGAACTGTGATAGAACGGGCCTTAGTTTAACGATGGACAAAGAGATGAAGAGAAGATATAGGGCCCTATGGACAAGATTTTATTTGATACCCCTGCCACGTCAGGTCAAATTCCACACATTTTAGATACCTAAACTCCTAAAATTATCTCCGTTTAAAACTTGGGTAATGATTTCCATCATTTGCAATGCAATTATGAAATATAACCAATAATGAGTTATTCCTTATGCTTGTTATTATCAAGGAGAAAAAAAAAAGATTTGCAGTTTATATTTTGGCTGTTGCTTTCCTGGCTATCTCTCATATCCTCAGTTTTTCTTGGTATACACATTCTTCTCCTCTTCTCCATGAACAGACACCTCCTACCAACAAAATCCTGAAGTATGTGCTCTCCAGGATTTCATAACAAATGTGTGACACTCACCCACAAGTTAATGGCATTTCTTGGGTCCCAGTGCTCATGTGAACTATCCTCGTGTTAGTTTAGCTGCCTTGAATTCCTTTCAAAGGGCAACTTCAATTTTTAAATTGTATCCATGATTTGTTTTTCTGTTTTCAGGTTGCAGTTGAATTTTATTCGCCATCACAGTTGTCTTTCTCTATACTAGTATGTTTCTTCTCAGAGGGTACTTTGTTTTTTGACATGGTGTAGCTGTTGGGATAATATTTTGGTAAGGATGCTCTTACTCCATTCTTAGGAAGAACTTGCCCAGTAGCAGGTTAAGTACATTTTCTCTGAGTGTAACAGCTCCTTACTTAAGGAATTAAGTTCTGCTTTTTATCTCTTTTCAACAACACCAGTGGGATGCCTTCTTTGGAAAAGCTGAGTAGCTCGCCTCTAGAAAAAGCAACTATTTGTAGTAAAAGCTTGAGGCTTCTGAGAACTTTTTGGGGGCATCCCATATAAATTCAGTGAGTTGGAATGAACAGCTCCTTCTTTGCATAAGTGAACAGAAAGCCAGCAAAGTAATTTGGTGCTAATCACAGCAGATTAATCATGAATTCTACTGACATGGAAAGATTATAACTGGCATCAAGCCCAAGGACTAGTAATAATTATATTATCATGGATTAGAAACTGTCAATATTTACAAGTCTTATTAAGATGTAATCTGTTTTGAAAACATAATGGCTAAGTTTTAGCCTACAGTGTGATAATTTTCATTACTATGCTTTTGGACTTGATCAAAATGCAGCTTTTCTGTTTGTAAATATCTCCCAATAACCTCTGTTTTCAAAACTTAAGACACATTCTTCTTCTTTTATCTGACATTTAATAGTATTTAGTATTTAAAATAGTGTTTAATGTTTAAAAATACTTGTTTTATACATCTGTTTGAAATGAAGATATGTAATTTCAGTCTGTTCACCAATGTGGAACCAAAGAATAGAATACAGTTACAGTACAAGATAAAGACAGGACCCTAGTCTCATGAAAGTTGTATTTCAACAAATACTCATATAACTAAACTTTAAAGGATGTAATTATAATGCAAGCATAAAATAAAATGTATTCTTCCTAAAAATGTATAACAGGCCATAAGTTATCATGCATGTGGATTTTTAAAATATATTAACTTAATAAATATGTTGGTATAAGACTAAATCATACATTTTCTAACAAATGGAGAAACTTGTCATGTGTCTATTTTTCAATTTCATCTGAATTTTTTATAAATAAATACTGGTAGCAAGGAGAGAATGAACAATATGAATGAAGTATCACTAATGGTATCTGACACTTTTGTCTTTGCAATTAAAAGAAACATTTAATTAAATAAGACCATTAAAAAACCTAGTAAAGTAATATTGGTTTCAAAATGTAGAAACGATGAATTCACAAAGAAAGCTCTGAACGACGTCAGCCATCTAATGGATTATGCACTGAGTACTCTGTCTTTTGATCTTTACTGTACTTCTCTTTCTTTACAAATGAGTGCATTTTGAGAAGGAAATTTTGAGGATGGAGAAATGATATCGTTTCACTCTATTGTTGGGAGTGACAGAGATGAGATAATCAGACCAGGGCAGGGATGGTGGCTTCTATCACAATGAGCATTTGTCCCAAAAGGCAGCTGTACATGTCTCACTGCTGTAATCCCTGATTTTAAAGAAATGCAGTGATGACCAAGTTCTGAGAGTACAAGTGCACTTTAGAGCTTATAAATTGGCGCTCATGTTATAGGATAATGTAGAAGCACAGGATAAACTTCTTTTTGAATATCCACCCTCAACAACAGCTGAGAAGAAATTCATGTGAAGTTATTCACTATTTTAATCCTCTGGAACATTTCAGGTTTATTTCATCTAGCTTTCATACTATAGTTATGCAGTATTTATGTAGTGAAGGAAAAAGCAAGTTTCAACTACTTGAAAATTTAATCTATTTAAAAATTAACCATGCAAACTATTTTATACATTTTTAAAAATTTGAACATATTAAAATGTAAAGCTCAGATCTATCAAAATCCAGTGTAAGTAAGCATTGCGATACACAGAAACATAGCAGCTGTGACCCTGACACTTTCTTGTCTTAATACAGTTATTAAATAAATAATTTATATTTACCATTGTAGGTTTTTCTTTGTATTTATATGTATAGTTATTTCTGTACAAAAATGAAAATTATTTTAGGCATATTTGTTTTTTCTCTTAAACAATATTTGCAGAAGAAAAAGTTCAATATGTGTAAGAATTTATCTCAATAAATTAATATAGTTTAATAAAATAATTTAATCTAAAACCATTATTTCAATACTCTTAAATTGTTATGCTTTATCCTAATTAACATAAAAGATTTTAAATCTAAATCACCCTGAAAAGAATTTTATAAAACTGTAAGTGGAGATGTACTTTTCAAAATATTTTCCAAGTTAAAGATTATTACCGCCAATCATATATATTTTGAAAAAAATAAAACATTTTCAACTTTCAAAGACAAATAAACTTTAGAAATATGTAAATCTGATAATGTGAGTCTTATCAAGTGCAAGACTTTCCAGACACAGAGCTTCTCAATTTCGTACAATTAATGAAATTAACATATAAGTGTACCTAGCTGATTCCTATTGTCCTCCCAAGAGCACAAGGGGGGAGTACTTCATCGATCGTCCCATACTGGAGATGGGAGAGATACTGTTTAAACCATGGTGCTCTGACTCTGAAGTTAATCATGGTTTGTCTCTACATGTTGTGAAAGTAAAATAATTTACATAAGCTACATTTTAAAGAAAAAAAGGAAAGAATCAGTGCTCACTAGGGCTATTGCAAAATCATACTTATTAAGCAGACCTAGACTGGGCTGTCCACTCTAAATGGACTGGTTTACAAAAGGTTAATGATTTAAAGCTTGTATTTTGGTATATGTCAACTTATGGTTTGTAATGATGGACAGGCAGTGAATGTTATAGATACAGGACTGTGAAAGAAGCCAGGCATGCAAGATTGCCTTTTCAGACAGACATAGATTAAAATCACTCCTCCTGTATTGCAATGGGTCTTGATCAAAGAATACAAATGATTAAGTATATAAAACAGGTGACAGCGCCCTCTTGAGGACACGGTTGTAACGACTCCAGTTACTTACTGAAGGTAAAAATAATGTCCTTTCACGTACCACAGTCACTGTACCTCATTCTTACAATTTTATGAAAAATACAAAAGCAATGACAGAACTGCTTACAAAGATTCTCTGAAACTTCCATAAAAGTGTAGCATTTCTAATAGTCATTATCAGATTCATGCAAAGGTATGCAGGTAGAATAGTTTTGATTTCCAATCTACAGAAAAGATATATAACTATAATTGAATGTGCAGGAAGAACTATGATTTTGCTCTGACAATTTCAATGAAAGTATCTTGTTATCATCTGTGAGTACTGAGTGATAACAAATCAGGCGTTTCTTTTCACAAAAAGTCCTAAATCCCTTCCTGTGCAACCGCCCAATATTCTGATTATCTTTCTAATAATTTCTAATAGGAAAGATTGCAGTTGCCAGTTTGACTGTTTTGTGTAACTCCTGGATTTTATATTTTTATAGTAAGGTGTATGTGGCTTTCCTACCATCCTCTGAGGCCACAGCATACACGTACACACACACACACACACACACACACACACACACACACACACACACACACACATACAAAGAGAGAGAGAGAGAGAGAGAGAGAGAGAGAGAGAGAGAGAAAGTTGATATCACTTAAGACTTGTGTGGAAATACAAGTCTCATGGAAGAGTACAGGAGTAGTTAAAACTGAAGAAGTGAAAGAGGGGATAGGGAGAGGGAGAAAGGGAGGAACTTTCTGCCTTTATGGAAAAGGTAGATATGTGCAAATTTTACCTGAGGAAAATTACCAGAAATTAAGAAAAAAGAAAACAAACTCCACAGCAAGTGGACGTCCTTGAAGCCATAGTAATTTCTGAGTGTCACTGGTTGACAGAATAAATTCATAGAGTCCCTTAAAATTACAAGTCATTCATTTGCAAATTGGTTTACTTTTCAGAAAATATGTCTGGTTATTTTTAATTATTCTAGGACATAGAAGAAAGAGACCTGAAAGCAAAAGTAAAATAAAATAAAGTAAAATGTTCAGGATAGACTTTCGTAACCTAAGTAGCTGAAAATTAAACCTTAGGCTGAGCAATAACATCCCCCGAAAGAAAAGCAGTTTTTCCAATGTTTGTGATTCAGCTCAGAGCAAGTGACTAATATTTTCTTTCACCCCCCAAAAGGAAAGAAAGCTATGGTAAACCTTCTATTTATTTTTCTGTAAAAGTACTCTACACATCCTAGATGAAAAGAATTAGTTAACATTATTTTTAGTTGTTTGTTAAAATATGAAAATATGTTGCTAAGACTATTCAGATAACTTTCCTTTGTTTCACTATTTAATAACTGAGAAGTACTCAACAGCATTACAACATGGTGGGAAATTATTATCTAATGTACATGGAATAATTATAATCATTTAAAAATACAGATCAAATACAAAAGTTAGACTTGGGTCTTTAGAGTATGAAATATAATCAAACAGCAATCAAGACAAAAAATCAAAGTGTGTGTCTTGTTCATTTTTAAGGCTGACCTTACATTTTCAAAGAAAAGGACTTCAAACTACACTGTCACGACTCCCTATTTTTATAAAAATATGAAGTGTAAAATTAACAATATCTGAACAAAAAAAGCAATGGTACAAACACAGTGTTGTGCCATTTATCTGTAGATCCAAGTCTTTGGTTTTTCTCTGCACAGACTTGTGCAAAAATTCCCCCTTGTTAATCTTGAGAACTCGGCCTTTTCCATGAACCTGCTACTTCCTTGTTACCTCCCCCTAACTATGGCATCTGTTTAACTTCATAAACCTATTACACTGCTTCAATGAAAGACACATTATTTGTTTTGTCTATTTGTTTAAATAGGCAGAAATTATTTATTAAACATAGTGGCTGTTTTCCACACGAGTTTTGCATTGCTGTCTTCCCTTTCAGGCCTTGTTGGAGAAATACAAGTTGTGTCCAAAATTCCGCACTCCCTGAACCCCGGACTCCGGAAAGTTTTAGATTCCTAACGCGGGAGCCAAAGGCTAATCACATGACTCCTGATAAGCTATGGCGGCAGGAAGCGAGGGAAGAAAATGCACAGTACGCATTGGGAAGAAAACAATCACTACACCAACCTGACCTCACTGCACTGAGCTCAAAAAGGAAAGGCTTCATATCTGGAACTGGCATCACACCTCACCCTGTTTGTTTATTAAGTCAAAACAGTCAGGACCCTGCCGGAAGGTCACAGAAACTCATTTACACATGGAAAGACATACCCAAACTGGAATTACCCACACCTTGAAGCAAAATAAAGAAGTGGACACTCACACATGTGCACTTGATGAGTGCTTCAGGCTCTTACACAGATACTGTGCAATGATGGCTGCGTCTTGTACGTACACAAATACTGTGATTACTTTGTAATGAAGCCCTCTGCAGTTGGCCATGCATGCTTTTAATAAACCCTTGCTCTTTACTAATTCCTGTTGGCAGTGTCTGATTATTATCTTTCATAAGTCAAAGAACTCATAGACCTGTGATAGTTGTACTTTGGTTCACTGTTGGACTCCGCCATAGCAGCTGTCTTCAAGGTGTGCAGTACTCTAGTTCTTAAGTTCAATAGACTCATTCTCCTGCCTTCCCGGGACTGCCGCACCCAGAGCCTTGGCCCTGAGCTGTTTCTCAGCCCTTTTAGAAGTAGTTTATTTTGAGAAACGGTCGGGGTAAGTTGCTCAACCTGAGACTGAACTAAAGATCCTCTTGCCTCTGCCTCCCAGATTGGTGAAATTGCAGCCTCATTCATATATATATGTGTGTGTGTATATATATATACACACACACATACACATACACACATATATATATATGTACATATATATGTGTATATATACATATACATATATATACATACATATATATATACATACATATATATATATATATATATATATATATATATATATTTTTTTTTTTTTTTTTAGACAGGGTTTTGCTTTGCAGATTAGGCTGGCCCTGAGCTCAGCCTCAAACTCACAGCAATTCTCCTGCTTCTGCCTCCCAACTGCTAGGATTAGAGGCCTGAGCCACTAAGCTCAGCACTGTCATATGTGGCTCTGATTGCTGGTGGGCATGACTCTTCACGCCCAGTACTGTTGTATGTGGTTACTGGGGATCGAACCTGGGCCCCTGAGCTTGCAAGACAGGTGCTGGAATCACTGAGCTAAATCCCTGTCCCTCCTCTATTATATTTGTATAAGTAACTTCTCTTTAATTTTGCTGTTGCTCAACTGTTTAATATTCCTTGTATCTTCTTTATTGAATATTACAATAATATTCCATATAGTCATCTTCCCACAAGCTTAATTCCAATCTACTCCATAGAAAGATTAATCTTTCTAAAATTTAAGAAAGTAGAATGACTTGTCATTATATAAAAAATAAAGTTCAATTGTCTTAATAGGACATTTAATACTTTGAATAATTTGGCTATATAATACTATAATATATCTTGTGCTCATTCAAATTAAGGCATTGACTGAAACAAGCTTAGTGGTTTGGTTTGGTTTGGTTTCACTTTTTAACTTTGATTACTTTTTCCAGTGCATTCTTACAAACTGGAATGCTCTTCCACAATGTCAGTACATATATTTTCTCTTCTTTTCTCTTTACTTGTTCTTTTTATCTCTTTCCTTTTGTTTCAAGAGGTGCCTGCCAATTACTCCATGGAAACTGATTTAATCCCTCAGTGTAGAAAGAACAGAGGTAACTCATGATCCCATTAACTTCTGTCTGTGTCTTTTTTTTCCCAAAAGAGCTTTCCTTTCTGATGATGTGCATCAGGGAATATTATGGATTTCTCTTATGGCCTCATCTAGTTATTTTACTTTACTATAAACCAAGTTATGTTGTGTTATTTTCTATTAAAAATGTTTCTTTTAATATTACTCTCAACATAAATGGTCATGATCCTTCTTCAGTGGCTAGCACATTGCTCCTCTAAAAACCAATCCCAAGTCAACTTACAAATTTCTTCCCACTTGAAGCTAGCTATATAAACAATTCACATGTGCAAATACACACATGATGTTTTTATGAACTATTCCTAAAATGAATCATTATTCAGAAAAAGTCATATAGTCTCTGTGCTCATAGAATTGACAATAGTAAATGCAGTGTGAAAGATAAAATGTGGAATGAACACTCCTATAGATATGATTAGTCTTTTTAATAAAAGTAACAGGGTTCCTTGCCATTTTTCTAGTAATAGTATGATTACAAGGAAAAGCATAGGTGAGCCTTGCTATCTGTCCCTTTTACCTGGGAAATGAGAAAGACAGAAAAAGACAACCACTCCAACAAATTTACAAATGAGAACTGGCCTCTGAAACACACATCCTCAAATGTCATGAGTGACGGAGACTCAGCATTTCTGTATTACTGTGCTAGGCTGTGTGTGCAGTTGATGAGAACTCTGGCGCCCTGATACACCAAGTGCTCGCCCACTGAACGCTGTTGATCAGAACCATGAGTAGCTCGTTACTCAGAATGCTGTCTGGATTCACATGATTACCTTTGTGATTAACTCCCTACTCCCTTCGCAGCTGTTGGTCCCCAGTTCAAAACAAAACAAAACAAAACAAAACAAAAAAACTCTTGAAGGGGGAGAGGGGCACAATTCCATGAAGAGAAAGCTTCAAAAAAAGAAAAGAAAAGATTTCTTGCTTTGGTTTTACACTGTTTAGAAAGCATTTGTTGGTTCTTAGAAATATTAAAATGTGTCTTTGTAGAACAGCATTACCTCCTTAAAGATGAGCCCCATTCACTTGTATCTGCATCTTCAATACGAAGAAATATATCAACAGAACAAAAAAGCGACAATGGCAAATTGGAACAATTTGTCTGGCAGGAAGTTGCCCTGACCCAGAGAAAATGTGAGTGAATAACCACCAAAATTATGCCAACAGAAGCAATAGGCTGCCGGGTAGCCTCCTTCACTGCAGGACTGTTTAGCAGAAAGGTTGGAACTGAATTTTACTTGCACGCTTTGCCCAATACTGTCAAGATTGTGTCTATAATTGCATGGCATTCAGCAATCAAGGGCATGTGCTTTGATTTGCCCTACGGACTCTGCAAATCACGGCCATGTAAATTAGCTGGATTTCAACAAACTGCGCTCTTGAAAGGGCATCGAGGCAAAGAATGCACAGTAGAGAAAGATGAACAACAAACTTATATTGAGCTGATGGCATTTGTCAGCTTTCCATCACTTTGATGAAGTAATACCTTCAGCATCAATTAGCAATGAGGAAAAGGTTTATTTTGGCTCTGGAGGTTTCAGTTCATGATTTAGCAGCCATCGCTTTGGGCCTCTGCCAAATTTAGTCCCTCATGGTAGAAGAGGTTAGCAACACAAACTCTTTACATTCTTGAAGTGAGTGATATGCAGGTTCTAGCTCCTCAAGAGAGGAGACAGGAAGCAGGAAATATAGACTTGGAGATAAGCAGGGTCCACAGTTTCTTTCAATGGCATAAGCCACACATCACCTAAGGACCTCCCAAAAGGCTTCAGATCACAAAGGGCTATGGTACTTCCATATGCCACTGTGGAGGCCTTCCACCCATGTTCCATTGGAGGCCATTCAGCACCTCAATTATACTGATCATCTACTAAACTTTCATCATTCACCACACATTGGCAAAATGATAGCCAAGCACAGAATTGTTACACTGTTCAGATGGCACCATACACTGAGTGACCCCTTCCAAGGAAATACATTTCAGACAACAACATATATTGCACTACCTTTCATGAACTCTTACCGGTAGAATTTCTTGCTGAAGAGTCACATAAACAGTCACAAAACCAAATCCCTGCAAAGTTGTTCTAAAACTGTTTAGCATGGCAGAAATTTAATGATAAAGATTATAATACGAGGCTTGCTTGATAGAAATCAGTCTTATCAAAAGCACTTAATTATTTCCCATTCCAGAATCTTGAATAAATGTTTCTGCACCCAATCCCTAACTCTGTGTCCCCAATAGATTTTTCTGATCCATATATTTTCCCAACCTGCTTTGAAAGTTAAACCTAACTTAGGAGAAATACTTTTATGTACAAACTGGAATGATCTGTTTTTACTTAATTTGGCTTATAGTTTCCACATTAACAAAATATACAAGAGGGCATTTATCTGGGCAAATTGAGTCTTTAACAGTTCAGTTTTTGTAACACAAGTACTTCATAATGTCAAAACATTACTAAACTTTGAGAGCAGTACATTATACAATGACTAAAGAATTACCCAAAGGGTTACAGAATGGCTAACTTTTTGCTTCATTTTTATTTAACGAATCTATTGAAAATGAAAGAAATGTTCCAGTTTGTGACTAATGGTGGACATGCTTTATGTGCTCAAGAAAAAAAATTTATTTCAACTAATTCAATATATCATTTTGAACTACTATGATTTAAATCATTGCACATGTGCAGATTTTAAATGAGTACAGTTTCATAAAAATCAATTCAGAAAAACATCCTCTCTTTTATGAATGTCTTGCTTATGTTACTGAGCTAAGGAGTCAGACAATAGATTTTTGACAAGTGCATTCCCATTTATATGGAGTTCTCCAGTGTATCAAACTACAAGATGACAACCAAAACCAGAGCCAAGACTTGCTAGCAGGGTCAGTTAATATTAGATAATGTAGGAAAGGATTGTAAAGAGAGGAACTTACAGAGGTGACAAGTATGTTCTACACTGATTAGAGTGAAGATATATATATATGTGTGTGTGTGTGTGTGTGTGTGTGTGTGTGTGTGTGTGTGTGTGTGTGTGTTCCAACTCACTAATGTGCACCCTGAAAAGCTTATGCATATCACCGTAAGTCAGTGACACAAATCATGTCAAAGTTGATATATATATATATGTATGTGTGTGTGTGTGTGTTCCAACTCACTAATGTGCACCCTGAAAAGCTTATGCATATCACCGTAAGTCAGTGACACAAATCATGTCAAAGTTGATTTATAAAGTAAACAGACAAACTTTTAGCCTTAGGCATTTGCTGTCTTCACAGAGAAGGAACTACCATATAATCACAGACACATTTCTGGATGACAGCTTCTACTGAAGCTCATAATTTTAAACTGAGCTCAGATGGTACGTTAAAGGAGCACTGTCTTCTCAAGTACGATCAGTTCTGACTACCAGAAGAGATAAAGCTTAACTATCTTGTTTAGAAGATACTATTATCCTATGCTTTTTTGGAATGTGCTCTCACTTGAAGAGGATATGTGGCTGAATTTTATTTCAGTTATAAAGTGTGCAGACACAGCAAAACACTTAAGAGTAAAATAGGCCTTTTGATTGCTCCCCTGAAAAGTGAAAATGTGTAGAGTCAAGGAACTCTTTCATATTGTTCCAGACATAAGCATAATGGCCAGTGAGTAGAAAAGTTATATGTGAGTATTGTGCAGGGGACATATAAAAACTGTCCTACTGTCTACAGCATGTCTATTGAGACATGTTTCCTCTTCTTGCAGAAAAAAGGTTTTGATTAGCAGTAATTTTCACATCTGATGGTGCAGGGATTTGTAATTAACACTCAAATATCCTCATGCTTTCATGAATGTATAATGAATTAAAAACACTGAAGGGAAATGTGAAACTGAATACATGACTTAGAGTTTTGGACATTGTTTATAAATTTCAGATCTTCTGATCCATAGGGTCAGGGATCTTGATGAAAATGGTTTTATTCCTTTGAGGAATACTAATAAGGATAAGCAGTACTTGGTTGGAGCTGAAGGGCAGGAATTTCTCCCCCAGTTTTTACAAATATGGTAAGATACGTAGTACTCAATGATTGCATTCATCTTGAGGAGCTAGAACTTGCATATCTCTCACTTCAATTCTTCTTTCTTATTCTTTTCTCTTCCTTTGTTTCTTCTTCTATCTCAAGGTCTCCATTCACTTGCAAAAGATCTGTCTTCCTATTTCCTATCATTCATCTTTTATTTTGCTCTTTCTTTCATATTTGGGGCTTCTCATATAACAAAATCCATATGATAATTGAGCTTATGTGTGCAATTTATTTCACCTTAGCACTTGTGTGTGTTACCTAATTTGTTGTCACCAAATAATCTGTGTTAATTCATTATCACCCTACATTTCAGAAAAGGAGTCTTCAACTCTGAGAAATTAAGTGGATCATTTCACCTTTACTGGAACATTTATAATGAATTGAGAGTTAAAACACACAAAGCACAGAATACTGCAAAGTCACATATGCAGGAAGATAGACTGATGGTTTCAATCTTTTTATTTTAATACCATATAAGAATATATTAACAAGGAGAATATAAAAACTGGTCTATTAAAATAATTACATAAAAATGAATAGAGAAAAAAATCATCTGAAATGATAGATTGTTATAAAAAGGAACAGGAAGCAATTCTATACTTATCAACAGAATGAGAGTTGAGAAACTCTCACACAGTCTTTCAATAATATCTTATATGCATCTATCCATCAGTGATCCACAGTCAGCCTTCTCAAAGTGAACTCATTCTACAGCCCTAATTTCTGGTAAAGGAAAATTAAAAAGATGGATACACAAGGTCCGACCAGCTTTATATTTAACTTATAAGTGAAGAATGTAAAACAATTATGTTCTGGTGAGTATATAATAATTTTAAGATTATAATGAATAATTTATCAAATTGAATGTTATTTCCATATAATAACTTATTTCCCATCTAATAATCATCCACCCTGATTTAAACTTTCTTAGTTTATATTTATTCTGTTAATTACTTAGGAACTAATATTTGTTGCTTTAAATCCTTACCTTAAATTTTAATAGTATCTGTTAATGAATTGTTGGACTTATCTTGGGTAATGTAATAATAATTATGGCGACACTTTAACAAAAACATCATTTATAGCAGACACAGTCTTTATTTTAAAAAAAGCACACAGCCAAGTTCCTTTAGCTAGGACAGATTTCAGCCCAGCTGTGAACTACAGTGAATGACTAGTCATCAGTTTCTTCTGTTCTGTCCCTTCAGGGCAAGAAGTTTGGCTAAACCTTTGAGAACACCTGCCTTCCACATCGTGTAATTCATTTTCCCTGACTGGATCTCTACATGGGCTGCACTTCCAGTGGGACAGGTGAGTTTGCTCTCTGAAGCACTGTCCTTGGCTTTGGCCATCTGCTGTTGGGACGTCTTGGGTCTACCAACATGCCTCTCTGAATTCTGAACACTGTCATTCTCTTCGAAGAAGCAGCTTCTCCTCACCCAGGAAAGAGCCCCCCAGCACGTGTCTGCTTTAAACAACGTGTCCCTCTGTCATTGTGTTATCAGAATACAGTACATCTGGGTTTCTACCATTTCCAGCTAATGTGATCCCATGTTAGGGAAGAGGTGGGAGAAACAAAAGCAAAATATCCTTTGTGCTGTCTTCTCTAGCCCTCTTCTGGAAGTAAAGCAGGAAGTCAGAAAGAAAGGTCAGGTTCAGTATAAGGGAATGAAAGTGGTTACTGTACATTTAGTAAAAAGTAAAAAGTGCTACTTACACAGGGGATTACTATGTACCTAATAGATCATGACAAAATATTTTAAAGAAAAAAATAAATACATGGGTTACTCCATATCTCAACTTTCTTCTTCACTTACTGCAAATGTACTTTAAAATGTCACTGCCTCTCTTTTGAAGATGAAATCTATTTTCTATATATTTCAACAGCAATAATTTCTATTTATGTCTAGTGAAAAAGAGTAATACTTAGCAAAATAAGAACAAGGTATTTTTTAAACTAAGATAATGACAACAAAGTGCACATTAAATATACTTTAATAAAATGAGTACTTCTTAAGTTTTTGTCCCACTTCCAAAGCACAAAGAGCATATAAATCCAGATCACACGTTCTCTGACAGTGCAAAGATCAAAGGTGAAAGTCCACTTACACATCTTATGAGCATCTAATGACGCCTGCCGTGGAAACACTTATCACTATCGTAAACATTTGATTATGCCTGCCAAGAAATAATTACACCAACATTTCGAGATCATCTCAATGCCAAGAAAATTCTTCCACGTCCTCCAGGAACTTTAAAGAAAGCATACTTTAAAATAATGAACAGCCTCCCATTTTCTCCTATTAAATGATTATCTGATGTCAGATCCTTGTCACTTGGTTGTAGCTTAATTACACGGCGGCACCACCATGTGGGGAATTATGGTCTAATGTCACACTCATCTCAAAGTAATTTGCTCACCACCTGCTCTTCGATTGTAAGCGTGACATCAGCCACTGCTGAAACTGAGACCAAAAATGCTATTAAGAAACATAGCTTCTATCTGTGGTCACATCAAATTGATGCTACTGAATGCACTAAGGACAAGAGCATCACTCATGGAAATGACGCCATTACCATGTCTTCTACCATAAGAGACATGAATTCCTGAAGAAACTTATCATTGAGTCTTTGAAAAGTGACATGAACTGTTCATTTCTTCTCCCTCTAAAAAGGTCTTCTCTAAAACATCAGAAAAAAGTGTTGATTCTCTAACAGTCCATCCCCCTGTGTCAGGGTTGAGGATATATTGTTCCCTTTACAAGGGTATAATTATTAAGGTGCAAAATTTTTCCAACCTGTGGATAAAGGTAACAGGTGCAAATTATCATGTGAAAGAGTGATTCATGTCACCAGCGCTAACTGCTGACTAGGGAGGCTTAAATCAACCCTAGTTGAAGGTCTATTATTTTTTAAAATGCTGACGGAGGATCCAAACTTGCACACAGCATCTTACAGATAACATATGCTCCCTGCCCTCTACATATGCCATTTCAGTGGAGCAGATAGTGAGGTTACAGAACAAATGTGAACGCTACGATAGGGAACTCAAGACTGATTTTCATTATCCTATTAAAGTTCTGCAATAGTATTACCGGTAAGAACATGGGACCTAGATAATGAATATTTTTAAAGTCAGATATTCCACTGAATTTTTGAGAAGGTACTTGCCAATGATAGATTTGATAATCCCCATTTAAAATAAGCATTTAAAAAAAATTGGTATCATTGGTCTGGGGATTTAGCTCAGTGGTTCTGAAGTCTGCCTGACAAGTGCAAGGTCCTGAGTTCAATCCCTGCTACCACATACAACAAATCTGGGTGTGGTGGATCACACTTATAATCTCAGCACTTGGGAAGTAGAGGAAGGAGAACTGCTGAGAGCTCTAGGCTCACCTCGGCTGCCTAGTGAATTCAGAGACAGCCTGAACCATAAGTGAGACTGTCTCAAAAAAATTTAAAAAATAAAAATTAAAAAAATAAGTAAATAAACAAATAAATAAAAATAAGTATCATGGATGATGCTAATACTACTTACAATAAATCTGAAAATCAAACACCTGAATATTTTAATACATGAAATTGCCATTTATCACATAATTATTAACAGATACTATTAACAGTGAGTAATTATGTCCTTTTTTTAGTTCAGTAACTTGATTTAGAATTTGAGGCTGTGTCTTCCAGAAAGTGTTCTTTATAGAAAAAGTTGTATTTTAGTGTTTCCGTGACAATGAGATTTACTTCAATGTGGAGAAGTGGAAGGAACAAAGAAAGAAAGGACAGTAGATCGATGACTGAGAAATAGATCAGGTGAACAGTACCAAGACACCAGAGAATGATTTATTTTTTTATTTGTATTGTTTTAAAGTTGTTTTGGGGTTCTTGCTATGTACTTCAGCTTGGCCTTGAATTTGCTATACATCCCAAGTTGGCTTCCAATACCCAACAATCCTCCTGCCCTGCTCAAGTATAGGAAAAAGGGGCATGCCTACCACACTCAATTTGATTAGAAAATTTTAAAAATATAAAATAAACAAAGCACGGGAAACTTAGCAACTGAAGATGAAAGTAGATGTAAGAACTTCAGGAAGCAGAGAGGGAACAAAGGGATCAAACAGAAAATGACAAAAGAGTGGAAGCTGGATCATTTTTGTGATTGTTCAGTGGATTTCACAAGTAAGAAGACATAGTAAATGAAAATAGAGGAATCCTCTTCTAGTATCTGTAAATGTTTGGATTCAAGTTTGAAAGAGATTTAAAGGTTTGTGGCAGGTTCCTGTTTTTGAATATGACAAAGCTGGAGTTAGTTCGGAGTAGAGATTCTACATCAAAAACAGTATTTCTGAGTGTTTTATCTTACATCCATTTTCTTTTTCCTAATATGTTGAGTTTTTATAAAACATATTAAAATACTACTTGAATACTTTTCTCAGAAAATCTATGAAAATATAATTTGAGATATTTTTCTAATTATATGCTGTTGCTAATAAATCTATTAGTATTTAATGTCCTTATACATAATTATTTGAATGGTGTACAACTTTTTAACAAACACAATAACACTGCTACTGAGTAAAAGAAATAATAAGTCTTAAATGTTGTCATTTGCATTTTGTTTATATTTTGTAGTTCATGCAAGTGCATATCAACAACTCAAAATCGTATTTTCAATTACTTATTTTGAAAATTTCTTTTGAATTCCTACCAGCATACCAAGAATTGAGTTTCCTGTACCTCCTTTCCAAATGTTACCTTTCACAGAGGACAAGCAAATAGAATTATAAAGGAAAAGCTTATGATGTCATATAACCAGTAATCAAAAAATGTCTTGACAGGAAACAGTCATCAGACAAAATCTATTTATTTATTACTGTCTATTAAGTAGATTCTACATTATTTCATTTCAAAGCACTGATCTTTTAATGTCAAGTAAAGATGACATTTTCAGTATCTGAAATAATTTTGATTGTGGAAAGTGAATCTGGGCCCTATGAAAAATTAATTAATATATGACATTACATGTAATTTATACATGTCTAATTCCTTAATTAGAGGCCAAGCCTTTTAAGAAGGGTGTATCATCTGATAAAAAACTTTCTTCTGATCTTAAGAGGTTGTTTAATCATAGCATGACACATGCAGATAGTTATAAACAAATAATTTTACTGAGACACTTAAAAATTTTTAAAAAGTTATTTGAAAGTGAAATAAGTACCCATACATTTTATCTTGATTCTTATGGAGGTTGAGCAATAAAGCTGGTTTTCCATGTATAGATATTACATACTACTTATGTGTAATTAAAATAATCACAAAATGCATTAAAGGAATTAAATATGTAATGGAAGTCATGTCAAATTCATGAAAGGCTTAAGTTAGAATTCCAGCACTTATCTGAGGAAATAATCTCCTGTAAATAAGTTTAAAGCAAACTGGCAGATTAAAAGAATATTTTTCTGAGAACTTTTATGGATATCATTGTTCATTCTTTACACTAAACACAGAACAAAAGGAATAAATCCTTTTGATTTGAAATTTTAATTTATGTACCAAAAGGATTATGATAGATGTAAAAGACTTTTGCTATATGGTACTGAAAAGATAAATAACTCTGAACTTTAAATTCATTAATTTGGTATCAAAAATTGTCCTTGTCTTGAGGTTACATGTACTTACATGCAGATTGTATCTATATCTTCAGGAAATAATCTGGTGGAAAGCTCAAATCTGACATTTTACATTTATATCCAAGACAGCTTTTAGGGAGAAGATCACAGGACTATTCCTCTTAGCTTCAGAAACCATCCAATACTGCACTAATCAACTTTTCACGACCATATTCTTTGCCATTAAACTTCCGTTTGGACTGTAGTTTTTACAAAAGCAAAATAAGATTGATACTTATCTACCTACAGAAGAGTGGAGAGGAGATCTATTTCCTTTCTTTGAAACCAGAGTAAGTCATTGCTGTTGAGGTTAGTAATGGTCTTCTTGTCTTGTCTCTCTGCAGATAAAGTTCATTACTAAACAAATGAGCTTTTCAATTACTGCTGCTAAGTCATAAATAATTGGAATGCACTGAAACTTTCAGTCTTTTTTTCTAGTTGTTCTTTTCTAAGCACCAATAATTTAAAATAAGATGAAATTACGCTGCTCAGGACTTAAAACTATATATAAAAACTTGCTTTCAGCCCCATAGTACAGAATCTGAATAATAAACTTCCATTTCTCTCTCTCTCTCTTCTCTCTCTCTCTCTCTCTTTCTCCCTCCCACCTTCCCTCCCTCTCTCTCTCTCTTCCTCCCTGCCTCTCTTTATCCCTCTATTTCTCTTTGTCTCAAGGATCTGATTCAGCCTGGCTAATCCTTGAATAAGATTTTTCTAAGGGAGAAATTTTGTGTTACTATAGATAGCTGGGCAAATAACCACATGTCTGTCTCTATTATTTGTTACAGAGAAAAACATCCCTGCACCAATTTCCTGAACTAGAGTATAAAAGGAAAGTAAAAGGGAGGACAAATAGAAAACATGGAATCTGTAATCTAATGAAAAATGAAGGGCTACCAAGGGCTTAAAACAAGTGAGGTGGCTGCTCCCAGCAATGCATTCAGACCCTGGCTCTACTGAATTGAAACGGACACATGTGAAGGATGCAAGTCTTTAGTTTCTACAGCTCCAGGGCAGGGCCCGAAGGAAGACAGAGTGATCTGAGGACAGAACCAACTGTTGTGGTGATGCTACCAGGCAGTCTGAAAGGGCTGATCAATACAGTCACGTGAATGAATTTAGCTCCTCCCCTCACACACTCATCTGTCTTGGGCAAATCTTATCTTCTCAGGCAAGGCCAGAGGGATTGAGGCATGTAAGGCTGTGCATTCACATTCACAGTTTGTGACTCAGCAACCGGTGCAAGGGTGATTGATTCATCCACATCTTGAACACAGGGCTTCCCTACAACAGCCAGTGCAGGGGATTTGCTTTGTCTTACTATTAGTCTAAGTTTCTCTTTAGTCTTCTAGCTTCTCTTTAACTTTTATTTATTCTCACAAACCACCTGATTGATGAAATGTACCCCAAGATTGGAATCTAGACGCAGACATGGCAAAGGTCCTATGCTCCTTTGCTCAAGTCGCAGCACAATTCCCAGAGCCCGAACACTTGATATCAGATTATAACGATAAAGTCTTTTCCTGCCTGGGATTTTCAAATTTTGTACAGCTTCTTCATCGAGCATTTTTGTCATTTGTTGGAATTTTTGACTAATTCATCTATGAAGTAATATGAATTGAGAAAGGTATTGTTGAGTTGCAAACTAAAGTGTCTGACTTTATGTCCTTTTTAAAATACACAAAATGAATGTGATCTTTTATATGTCACCAAAACACAGACAGGCTGCTATGCTTTGAATTTAATGGGCTAATTCAATTTTCATAGACAAGTGGAACATTGATAAAATTAAATCAAATTGATAAGATATCAATAAGCTATATGCATGATTGATATAAGGGTTTGTTCGTGTTGTGAAATATTACATATAGCACTTTCAGTGGAGTAAAATCAGACCTTTACTTATTTGTAATTATTTAACTCTAATACCTATGGATGCGTGTAAAATTTTTATATGATACATATCATAAATTGATATATAAATGCTTATATAATTGTAGGGATTAACTATTGAGCAGATTTATTTTTATCAATCAAATCATGAATCAACTCAAACCTATCAGCTCTGTGATGTGGCTGAATGTGTTTTTTCCAAATTTGTGGTCAGGGACCTTCAGTCTACCTTTAATTTTGCATGTGTGTGCTCACATGCCTGCATGTGGGTACTTTGTGTGTGTGACTTACTTCCCTTGTCTCACTGAAGTCGAGCAATGCAACATGTTTCTGTGGTAGAAATGAGAGGTGCTACAAATATCAGCGATGTGTAGAAACTTTTCAATTCCGGGGATGCCAAGGTGGCAGAATGTTGGGTTCTGGAGAAGGAAAATGAGGCAGGCAGGAAGGCATGTATGCTAACACATATTTGCTCACAGACACATACACTTGTAGCTTTAAAGGGAATACATAAAAATTATGCTGCAGACAATATCTCTATACAAATTTATCATAGCATCTGTCAGCCCCATCATCTGTTCACCGACGAGGAGCAAGCATCCTTACAGTATGCTCATTTCGGCGGGCCCACTGTTGTCAGGGCTGCTTCCTGGGCTGTGTGGCTGCTGTCACTCGGCTTATAGCCTCAGGATTTCTCGTCCTTTCACATCAACATCAAAGTTGGAAGTTAAAATTCAAATATCTCAAAGGCGCAATGGGTGGGAAAAATAGGAAGGATAAGCCTTCCTATAGGAAGGATAAGCCAGATTACTACAGTAACCTGTAGTCAGGTTACTCAACTAAAATGTTCAGATCTGGACAGAATTCACTGATGAGTGACTATAAATGGAGATATAAGGGAAGATTAGAGAGCTTTTAATAAAGAACCTGAACCTGACAAAATTTTAGTCATGCAAAAGTTAATGAAAACTCAATAGCAGCTGGAATTAGCATAACAAATTACACAGAACATTATTTTATACTTACAAATATAGCTGTGTGAACTTCTAGAAATATGGTAGATACCATAAGGTACTGTCTGAAATATTGCATCCTATTAAATATTATTCATTATTTGGATTACATGTCCTAAAATCATCTAGAATGGGTCACAATGGTCTTACCAGAAACTATTAGTAAAAAGATGTTTGTAGTATTTATATTTTCACTGGGTATTATGAAATATGTTTTGTGTATTTCTAAAGATTGGACTTCAAAAATGTGTCCTTTATAAAAAGTCACTAGGATAGAAATTTATGGGACACAATGAAAGCAGTTCTACAAGGAAAATTCATAGCAGTGAAAGCCTACATCCAGAAAACGGGGCAAGCTCAAAAAAACAACTTAATACTGAACCTCAAGCAACTAGAAAGAGAGGAGCAAAACAAACCCAAAGCTCGCACTAGACAAGAAATTATAAGGATCAGGACAGAAATTAATGCAATAGAAACCAAGAGAACAGTTCAAAAAATCAATGAATCCAAAAGTTGTTTTTTTGAGAGGATAAACAAAATTGATAGACCCCTAGCCAACCTCATTAAGCAAAGGAAGGAAAAGGCTCATATTTATGCTATTAGGAATGAGAATGGGGAAATTACTACCAACCCAGAGGAAGTCCAGAGGATAATAAACACCTACTTTGAAAATTTATACTTCAATAAAATGGAAAATGTAGAAGAAGTGGATAGATTTCTAGACACATATGAACTCCCAAAGCTGAATAAAGAAGATATAGAAATGTTAAATGCCCCAATACCAATCTGTGAAATTGAAAATGTAATAAAAAACTTGCCAACAAATAAAACCCTGGAACTGATGGTTTTACTGCTGAATTCTATAAAACTTTTAAAGAAGAGTTAGTGCTTCTACTTCTGAAACTCTTTAATGAAATTGAAAGGAAAGCAGTACTCCCAAACTCATTCCTGGAAGCAACCATTACCCTGATTCCAAAAGCAGAGAAAGACCCAACCAAAAAAGAGAACTACAGGCCAATCTCCCTAATGAACCTCGATGCAAAAATCCTCAGTAAGATACTGGCAAACAGAATACAGAGAACTATCAAAAAAGATTATACACCCTGACCGAGTTGGATTCATCGCAGGGATGCAAGGATGGTTCAACATACATAAATCAATCAATGTTATACACTATATTAACAGGCTTAAGGACAAAAATCATATGGTCATCTCAACTGATGCAGCAAAAGGGTTTGACAAAATACAACACCCATTTATGTTCAAAACTCTACAGAAGATCGTAATAGATGGTCTGTATCTCAAACTAATAAAAGCTATCTACAAGAAACCTTCAGCCAGTATCATACTAAATGGTCAAAAATTGAAACCTTTCACACTAAGATCAAGAACAAGACAAGGGTGTCCTCTCTCACCACTTCTGTTCAATATAGTTCTGGAAATATTAGCCATAGCAATTAGGCAAGAGAAAGAAATAAAAGGAATAAAGATTGGAAAAGATGAAGTTAAATTGTCATTATTTGCTGATGACATGATACTCTATCTAGAGGATCCTAAAAACTCAATTAAAAAACTGCTGGACCTAATCGCCAATTTTAGCCATGTGGCTGGTTACAAGGTCAATGTTCAAAAATCAATAGCCTTCGTATACACAAACAGTAGACCCACTGAGATAGAAATGGGAGAGTCAGTCTCTTTCACAATAGCATCCCAAAAAATAAAATACTTAGGAATCAATCTAACAAAGGAGGTGAAAGACCTCTACTCTGAAAACCATAGCACTCTGAAAAAGGAGATAGAAGATGATATCAAAAAATAGAAAGACATACCTTGCTCCTGGGTAGGAAGAACCAATATTGTCAAAATGGCTATACTCCCAAAACTACTCTACACATTCAACGCAATCCCGATTCAAATCCCAAGAGCATATTTCACAGATCTAGAGAACAAAATTCAAACTTTCATCCGGAACCACAAAAGACCTAGAATAACCAAAGCAGTTCTAAGCAACAGGGACATGGTGGGGGGTATCACAACTCCAAACCTGAAACTGTACTATAAAGCCACTGTGATAAAAACTGCGTGGTACTGGCAAAGTAACAGACCTGAGGATCAATGGAGTAGACTAGAAGATCCAGAAACTACTCCAGATATACTGACCCACCTCATCTTTGACAAAGGAGCCAACAAATCCTCAGCAGAGGAAAGGTAGCCTCTTTAACACATAGTGCTGGAAAAACTGGGCTTTAACTTGCCAAAGACTAAAACTAGATCTAACTCTTTTACCGTGTACCAAGCTAAAATCAAAGTGGATAAGAGACCTAAATATTAAAACACTCTAAACCTACTGCAAAACAGGTTAGGTAAAACTCTTGAAAACATTGGCTTAGGGAAAAACTTCATGAACAAAACTTGTATAGCACAGAAATTGAGGAAATCAACAAATGGGACCTCATTCTTTTTTTTTTTTTTTTTTTAGGCTTTTTGAGACAGGGTCTCACCTTGTGGTTCAGGCTGGCCCTGAGCTCAGCCTCAAACTCACATCACAGCAATCCTCCTGCCTCTGCCTCCCAAGAGCTGGGATTACAGGAGTGAGCCACCACGCCCGGCACTGGTATGTGGTACTGGTTGCTGCTGGGCGTGAGTCTCCACACCCAGTATTGTTATGTGGTTACTGGGGATTGAACCCGGGTCCTTGCGCTTGCAAGACAGGCGCCGGAACCACTGAGCTATATCCCCGGCCCGGGACCTCATTCTTTTTAAAAAAAGCTTCTGCACAGCAAAGGAAACCACCAACAATGCAAATAGGCAACCAACAATGTGGGAAAAAATCTTTACCAGCTGTTCTTCAGATAAAGGGCTACTATCTAGAATTTATAAAGGACTCAAAAAATCAATCCACCCAAATTTAATGACCCAATTCAAAAATGGGCTTCTGAAATGAATAGATATTTTTTCAGAGGAAGAAGTAAGAGCAGCTGAGAAGCCTATGAAGAAATGCTCAATATCATTAGTCATTCGAGAGATGCAGATAAAAACAACACTGAGATATCATCTCACTCCACATAGAATGGCTGCCATTTCAGAATCAGCCAACAGCAAATGTTGGTGAGGCTGCGGAGAAGAAGGAATTCTTCTCCACTGTTGGTGGGACTGTAGACTCGTACAACCCCTGTGGAGATCAGTTTGGAGAATCCTCACAAAGCTAGGGTTGACGGTCTCATTTTGACCCCGCCATTGCCCTGCTAGGTATATACACACAAGAATTAAAAGACTCATATCACAGTGACATATGTGCACCCATGTTTATAGCAGCCCAATTTGTGATTGTTACATCTTAGAAACAACGCAAATGTCCATCAACTGGAGAATGGATAAAAAAGCTGTGGTTCTTCTACACAATGGAGTATTATTCTGCTGGAGTATTACTCAAACACTATGATGTTTGAATCATTTCTACTTAAATGGACATACCTTGAGGACATCCTCATAAGTGAAATAAATAGGGCACAGATAGATACATATCGCATCTTTTCTCTGGTATGAGAAAATAAAGATGTAAATGAGTCCCAGCACTGTATGCTATATATTGTGAAATAGAAAATGCTCAATGTTAAATAGCAAGAAGGGGGAAAATGTTGAGATTGTAACAAAAAAGAAAGGAAACAAATTTTATGTATATGGGGGGGTTGTAGGGTGGGTAGGGCTATGGAAAAAAATGAGAATTAAGTTGTGTCTTATACTGGTACAAATCCCCATTATTGAGTGCAATCATGATGTGTACATTTAATGTACCAATAAAGATTTTTTAAAAAGTCACTAGGCTCTAACTCTAAGAAACAATGGAAAAGTTGCGTCTTAACATATTTGAGGAGAATAAAGATCAATTTAAAATAAATATTTTTGGCTGTAGTGATATTTTGGAGGACTCTTCTATTATGTAATAGGTAAATGGAAACCTCCAATTCATTTGTTCTCTACCGGTGACAATTAGGAAATACATCTTCCACTCCAAAGCAATTCATAGATCTGATTGGTACTTAACAATACTAGACTTGGATTCTTGTCATATGGATCAAAATATTTCAGTAGAATGACAAAAAAACAGTGCCTTCACATACTTATACTCTGAAAAGTTGGATTTCCTCCAACTCTTAGCAGAATGACATTAAGAAACAAGTTACTTTCTTAATGCTATTAGCAAAATGATAGCCATTTCATTTAGCTTTTCATAGCTGAAAATTAAGGGCAGATGCTCAGCAGGATGTTAAATGTGCCCAATATTCAAGAAATATATTGTCTGAAAATCTTGTGCAATTTCCTATTCCTTTTCCTGGATATGTCTTTAGAAAAAATGATGAAATGGTGTACTTCATTAAATTGCCCATAAAGCAACCACTTATTACCAGCATCATTAAAGGGTAAGTAAGTATTTCTCAGTAAAATCATATAATATATAACTTATTAAGAGTACAAAAATCATAGGAGGCTGAAGCACTTTCTAGAACTTATTTAATAATGATTAAGTAAGTAAAACACATGTTCCTTTTCAGAGTATAGTTTAAAAGATTATATGTTTTAAAAACATCTAGAAAATGAAAAATATTTTATTCTGATATTAACTCTTACATTTATTTGTATCATAGCCTTAGATTGTAAAACTTCCTGATCCTCAAGTTCTATACCCCTTAAATAGAAACACGAGTAATTATAATAGCAGCAATTAATAAGAAAATTTTCATCTATTTCAGATCTCTACTTAATCCACCACATAATCAACTCTGGTTTTTCCAATAGTCCTATTCCAGAAATTTTACTTCAGTTTTTAAGAGATATTGAAATTGACTCTAAAAAAGTAAAGCCAAATAAATAAAAGTAATATCTGCCTTCCAATTTTTTCAAGAATTAAAGGAAATTTGTAGTGTTCATCAACTGGTATAGAACACTGAGAAAAAAAAAATGTTTTTCAAATAGTATTTTCCACATTTACCCTCTCCTTCCCTAAAGCATATCTTTTCTCAAACACAGTATTCTCTTCAATCAAGTGACCACCTCTCCACACCATAGAAATTAGCATCTCAAAATTTAATGCTTTTCTTATTGACAAGCATCAATCTGTGCTCCTATCCAAAAGGATGTCATGGTTTCCCAAGCTGCAACAGCCTTGGATCATGCCTCATTACATTCCCTGACCTTGATTTCCCTAACACTGTCCTTGTTAGGCTTAGAATGCTCTTTTCTTTGCAGTCTCCTAACATTTCTCCTGTGTTCAACTCCTCTGAAATTCTGAGAATGTTTACTACAAATCTTGCTGGATTCTATCTTTCCTTGCTGCACTGCAGTGTAAGACAGAGAACTCTGACAACATTTTTATGGACAGTGGTGCTTCTATAATTTTACAGTAAAATCTTGTAAAAGGGAAGAAGTGTGGACAGTTCAAATAAAGGTAAGAAAATAGAGGCCCTTCATGAAAGGAAGTGATTGTAGGAATCAATAAGGTTGCCATATTTCTTTTACACTTACACTTATCGTTTTAGATTTTTAGTTGTACCATATGTCATTTCACTTCTATCCATCATCTTGCAAATGAAGAATTCTTACTTTTATTTATTGGTAATTTTCAGTTTCGAAAGAGAAATGCCAAAATTGCTGTTGTTTCTTGTTAGCTAGGAAGTAGGTTTCAAAACCTTCAGTGGAGGACTAAAACCACAAATAGCATCAAATCATACATGTCAAATGTTTTTCCTATACATACATATCTGGGATAAGGTTTAATTAATAAATGATACAGTAAAAGATTAAAAGTAACAAAATACACTGCAATAAATCTTTTGTGGCTGTTGCATCTCTCTCAAAACACTAATAAATTTTCTTTTTTGAGCCACTGAGGGTATTTTTTTAAAGAATTATTTTACATTTGCAGTTTGAAGCACAAAACAAAGACAGCTTAAATATTTTCCCTTCCTCATGATTTCTTAGAAGAGACACATCATATTTTTGCATAACTTCAGCGTTTTCTATTCTTTTGTTTTTAATTGAAATCTTTATTGGTACATTACATGTATATATATCATGATTGCATTCAACAATGAGAATTTGTACCAGTATATGACACAACTTAATTCTCATTTTTCCCATAACCCTACCCACCCTACCACCCCCACCTCCCATATACATAAACTTTGTTTCCTTTCTTTTTGTTATAATCTCATTATTTTCCCCCCTTCACTCCATTACGCTTTGAGTGTTTTCTATTTCACAATATATAATATACATTCTAGAACTCATTTATATCTTTATTTTCTCATACCAGAGAAAAGATATGATATTTACACATCTGTGACCTATTTATTTCACTTATGAGGATGTCCTCAAGGTACGTCCATTTAAGTATAAATGATTCAAACTTATCATTTTTTATGGCAGAGTAATACTCCATTGTGTAGAAGAACCACAGCTTTTTTATCCATTCTCCAGTTGATGGACATTTGGGTTGTTTCCAAGATTTAGCAATCACAAACTGAGCTGCTATAAACATAGGTGCACATATGTCACTGTGATATGAATCTTTTAATTTTTGTGGGTATATACCTACCAGAGCGATGTCTGGGTCAAATGAGGCCTCCAATCTTAGCTTTTTGAGGAATTTCCAAACTGATCTCCACAGGGGTTGTACAAGTCTACATTCCCACCAACAGTGGAGAAGAATTCCTTTTTCTCCACATCCTCACCAACATTTGCTGTTGGCTGATTCTGAAATGGCAGCCATTCTATGTGGAGTGAGATGATATCTCAGTGTTGTTTTTATCTGCATCTCTCGAATGACTAATGATGTTGAGCATTTCTTCATATGCTTCTTAGCTGCTCTTACTTCTTCCTCTGAAAAGTGTCTGTTCATTTCAGATGAACATTTTTGAATTGGGTCTTTAAATTTGGGTGGATTGATTTTTTTGAGTCCTTTATATATTCTAGATAGTAGCCCTTTGTCTGAGAGGTGGCTGGTAAAGATTCTTTCCCATATTGTTGGTTGCCGTTTTGCTTTGCTGGTGGTTTATTTTGCTGTGCAGAAACCTCTCAATAGGATCAGATCCCATTTATTGATTTATTTTACCAGTTCTTGTGCTATGGGGGAATTATTCATGAAATCTGTCCCAAAACCAATGTCTTCAAGAGTTTTACCTAACCTGTTTTGTAGCAGGTTTAGTGTGTCTGTTTTAATATTTAGGTTCCTAATCCATTTTGATTTTATTTTAGTACACGGTGAAAGAGCTAGATCTAGCTTTAGTCTTTGGCAGGTTAAAGTCCAGTTTTTTCAGCACCATTTGTTAAAGAGGCTATCCTTCCTCCACTGAGGGTCTTTGGCTCCTTTGTCAAAATGAGATAGCTTAGTGTGTCTGGAATTGTTTCTGGATCTTCTAATCTACTTCACTGGTCCTCGGGTCTGTTGATTTACCAGCACCATGCAGTTTTTATCACAGTGTCATTATAGTACAGTTTCAAGTTGTGTTTTCTATTCTTAATAGAAGAACTTTAACCTTTTCACTTAGAAGTACTTTAAGGGGATTTTTGTTTATGTGACTGGGCCAGTATCACTACTTTTGTTTTTAGGGTCCATTATCATGGGAAGTAAGAACCACTGAAACCCAACATTGTGATATCAAGATACCTGCACTGATAATGCACAGGCTGCACTAAGTGAACAGTCATGTAGAGCAACATTATGTGTGGAAAAAAAATGAGGCTTTGTGAGCCAGGTAAGACAAAGCTGACAGCAAGACTTCATTCCTCATAAGGGTACATTTTCATTTATGATTTTATTTCAGGAATTTTTAATTTTATATCTTTAGACATTGTTTAACCATGAAGAACTAAAACGTCATAGAAAGAGCACTCTCCTGTAGGTGTAAACTAGCAAGAGAGTGGGAATTTGAAACAGTCTCACTACAAAAAGTCTTATTCTTCCAAGAATTTCTCTTGGAAGAGAAAAGTTTATATGTCAAGATAAGAAGAAAGTTAATAAAATATGCATACTATAAGTGCAAGAGTTTTATATGAGTCCCAGAGTCTATCTTTATGCTCTCCAAGCACTTTCAAAACACAGGCACTTTCATCCAAACACCAATCCTAGTTCTAACACTATTTATTTAAAAAGTCTGAATAGGGCCAGGGATTTAGCTCAGTGGTTCTAGCATCTGCCTTGCAAGTGCAAGGTCCCTAGTTCAATCCCTGGTAACCACATACAACAATGCCAGGCATGGAAACCCCACCAGCAATCAATACCACATACCACATTGGTGGGTATAGTGGCTCAAGCCTGTAATCCCAGCACTCACTCGGGAGGCAGAGGCAGTAGGATTGTTGTGAGTTTGAAGCTGGGATGGGTTACGTTGTGAGCTCAGGGCCAACCTGAACTACAAAGCGAGACCCTGTCTCAAAAACAAACAAACAAACAAAAACCAAGTCTGAAAATAGAAGTCCAAAACCCTACTATTTCTGACCAAGTCATGTTTGGCAATTCATTGTCTCCCGTTGGATCTTCACCTGAATATCCCACCCATCATCCTCTCAGACTCATAGAGCTATTTTGAGAACTCCTAAATCCCTCTTCAATGTCACTGAAGACTTTTGCCAGTTTCTCTTTCTCATTTGTTTTCCCAGCTAACTTGAGCCTTTTGGTCCAAGCAAAACAGTAGCCATTATTTATCTGATTATCTTATTCCCATTTGGCCATCACCTCTAATTTGTATTTTCTCTTGAATGCTTTCCCTTTCTCTTTCTAAGCACTTTCCTTAGCTCTTTATCCATCTCATTTTCATTATCTTAGTCATCACAGTCTACCTTGCATTGCAAGGCAGTACTCTTTCTGTTCCTATTTGTAAATTATAAAAAACAAGATTTAAGTTTGATTTCAGTGTCCATTTCTCTGAAAGCCTAACACACTCACCTCCACAAGAATTTGTAATCAAAACTCATCAAAATAGAGATGAATGAAGTATTGATATTTTCTTTTTTGTGGAAAGTTAAGCCTAGAAGTGAGGGAGATGTGCATATTCCATTTATCTCTCAACATACTTTGATTTAGAGTTGAAATGTATGAGTTGAATAGCTTCTACACACCTATGCTGTCTACCTCTGGTCCAAGACTGTGTCTCCATTAGATGAGCCCATAGTAAGCACATAAAATACCCAATCACATATTATTTCAAACGCATTTTTAGACTTTCACACGATGCTTCAGAAAATGTTGTGCTTCATTACCCAAATACATTTAATGATACAGTAAGCAAAATTATGTACAATAAAACTAAGCACTAGGAATTTTAGAGCTTACAGTATGAATTTTTAGAGTCATTACCTACTCTACCATTATAAATAATCATCATCGACTGTGCAAAATCACAAAATCTCTGCAATGCCAAGAATACATTTATCAGTAAAACTAGCTATTTTCCACGTGGAACACATGAGATTTGTAAAATGTTTATTAATCCCCAAAGGGTACCTACACACACTTGGTTGCAAACAAGGGTCTTGTGCTGCAGAAAATCAGAAGTCTCATTACCGTTAACTATTATGGAGGGTTCGCAGCATTTAACAGTGACTTCTGTAAAAGGTAATTCAAAAAAAAGTAACGTGATTTCACATCTTCGCATGTAAATAACCCTTCTAGGACACCACTGAATATAAACAGGATGTGTAAGTTTCCAAATAAATTATGTTTATCATTTCAAAATAAAGTTATAGTTCACAGAGATTAAAATTATTTCTGTTTTTACTGCTTCTGTATTTCTAAAGAAAAAAATAGCCTTCTTAGTGAATCTATTATTTGTGTTAGGTGCTCTGTGAATTTTTCTTTTCCTGTCTGCACCAAATTTCTCCATCTTCCATGAAAGGAGATGTGGAAATATGACTGTGGATGCTAAACAACTGTGGATGTAGCCTTCAGGATTTGGCAACAAACAAAGAAACAGAACATACACGCTGCTGTTTTGTTTCTCCCTTATCTCCTTGAGGAGCTGAAAAGAATCTGGAGTCTCAGGGAACCCTGGAAGTAGAGCTGGAGAAAGTCTGAGTGGCTGAACCCCACTGAACGTCTTTCTCCAAGCACCTTCTCTACATCACAATGCATGAAAAGAGTCAGGGTCTAGTGAGCAAATCATTAAAAGGTGGGAACCTTTCATTACACCATTTGTCCTTTGTTTACAAATGATATTTCATAATGCTTTTACAAGGGAATGTAGTCTTTTTATTTTACCAGGATTTTTTTTTCCTAACTTATTTTGGGAATATAATTCCCCCAAAGGTTTTTGAGAGGAGAGTGGAGAAACTAAGGGGATCTGTTTAAGAGGTGATGGATTTACTTACTGCTAGTTTAAACATGCATTTCCTGAGGGGCCACGTGAGCCCACTTGAGAAACAATTGAAAGGGTTTTAATGAATTAGCCACAATAGCACCAGTGTTCTGGGCCTGGTGCCATTGGAGACCCTTACACCATTACATAGCCCGACAAAATTCTAATCTGTAAGGCCATGCTGGTTTCTTTTTCTGTGCAAGCTTTTACATTAAAGCTTCTTAAATAAGTGTGAAATGCTTGCTTTCTATGTTCCTAAGAGTATTTTTAATGTGTTATTTTTATTTCTAAATGTTAAGTATGGACCACTTTTTGCCAAACTACATAAATATCTTTCCTGGGTTCTACCAATCTGAAGGCAAAATAAAGGAAGAAGGGGGAAGAGGAAAAATAACCAATCAACTTAGACGAAAAATTTTGCACCAAATCACTGGATAAAAATCAATGTGAACCCCCATCAAATACAGATTTCTCCATGAATATATACAATCCTGAAAGACTCACACAAATGATTAGTGTCCCTCTGAATAGTCACAGTGAGGCAGGCTTGCATTTGTCTTAATGGAGACAGAATTCCTCCAGTCATTTACTAACCAAGATGGCCGGGTGTTACAGCTTGTGGCCCTTTACAGCAGACAAAGGATGTAGGTTCTGAATTCACATCATTCAGTACACACACTTATCTGAAGTTCTTCTCTAGTTTTGAATTGTTTTCTGTGTGCTGAAAGCCATTGCTGGATGCAGTTGAAAACTCAAGAGGACTTAATGACCAAGACAACACCCAGGTTTACTGTTAAGACCTGAGCTAAAAATTGACTTGCTTGTAGCCCTTTAAAAGCTGATTTCATTTTCAGTATCTCTAAATTATTTATAACAAAAACAATCTCACATTTTTATATAAAATTAAAATGATCAAAACCATTTAATTTTATAAAATTTGCAGTCATTAAATGACAGAATCTTTAATAACAGATTCTGTTTATTCGAACATGTTCCTGAATATCACTCTTTTATTCTCACTTTTTTTCAACAGTGAAATGGAGTTGTAAATTGGAAACTAAATCATATTTAAGTTAGTTTTGTGTGTTTGTTTGCATCTATGAGATGCAAAAAAAAAATGAATTCTGCTATGTCAGTCCCTTCGTAGAGTTTTTAACACACTTATACATTTGTGCTTCTGTTTCTACAATAATACGAAACCACATTTTTCCACATTTTAGTAGCAGATTACTTTCTTTTGTTTGATAATTTATTTTCAAGGTGGAAATTTTTAGTTTTACTTATAAAGTCATTCTCCTTCATCTCTTCTTTCATCAGAACAACTTTCTCAGCTTCCACACTCTGAGCACACCAGGGCTCCCATGTACTTCTAGGCACTTCACCGAACTACATTACTCTGGTTGTGTGTGTGTGTGTGTGTGTGTGTGTGTGTGTGTGTGTGTGTGACAGAGAGAGAGAGAGACACAGAGAGAGAGACACAGAGAGAGAGGGAGAGAGAAACAGAGACAGAGAGAGTACAGAGAGAGTACAGAGCGAGAGAGAGGGCAAGGGAAAGGGAGAGACAGGGAAAGTGAGATGGGGTGGAGGACGGGAAAAGGAAAGGAAGGGAAAGAGGAGGGACGGGGGAGGCGAAGGGAAAGGGAGGGGAAGAAGAGAGAGGCAGAAGGAGGAGGAGAGAGATGGCTCCTCTAGTTAACTGATGAGCTCCAAGAAGGCAAAAACTCTACATATCTGTATTTACCATTTTGTCTTCTGGGCCAAAATATATGGCTTCACTTAAAGTAAACATCAGTCAATATTTTATTGTCTAGATAAATAATACGTGATCATGCCTCTTAAAGTTTTAAAAATACTTGTTATAACAGTAAATATAAATCTGGAAAAGCATTTTAAGATTATTCAGCATTATGGATACATGATAATTTATTTGATAATGTGTTCCTACTATCTGTACTTATCTTTGTGATCATATAACACTGTTTAGCAAGAATAATTGTATAGATATTTTATATACTTATCTCATTCTTAAATTCTTCTAATTAGGTATTGTGTAGTCATGTATATTTATGTATGTCACATTTTAATACTAAATTTAAAGTTGTACAGATTCATACATTTTCCCAAACATAAACTATTTCTTGTCAATATGAGCAACATTTATTTTATAACAATATTCTCACTTTATTTGTTGAATGGAGGAAATCAAGATTACAAATATTTTGTTCTCTCCTTATACCATCTGAACATTTCCTGAATTGTTAAAAAGTATAAACAAGGATTTTATGTTCAAAGTCCTATTCTTGTCTTTTTATAAACTAGATAAGAGATACAAGAAAACCATCAAGAAGTCACTTAAAAACACATCTATAAGTAACTGATTACTTCAATTTCTATATATATATTTCTATATATAATATACTGCACATTATGCCAAGAATACCAGGTAGTTGCAAATTTGGTAGAAATTCATGATGCTATCAATATGTAGGTACACTTGACTTACACGGCCTTTAGCTGACATCTTGTAGAAATGCAAAAACACACTGGGAACAGTTTCAAGAAGTTGCTTTAAATTGTGGTAACATAAATGACCAAACCAAGTAAAATGAAACTGCGTATCACACATGTATCCTTCAAGTGAAAGGTGCCAGAGAGTTGCTCAATATATAGAGAGATGTGTGGCAGGTAATTCAAAATTGAATTATTCTGGAAGAAATGTTGGCACTAACAATGAACAAATAAAATGAGGCAATTGAGAATATCAACTTGCGTACATTTGGCTCTTCTCTACTTATAATTCTAAGGTCAGTGCAATGGCCCTTACTTTCTAATAAGAATTTTGTCACAAATTACATTAGTGAATTTTTTTTCTTATTGACTCAGTTGAATTACAAGTAAAAGTGAGACAACTGATAATATAGGAAGAAACTCAAGTCAGGCTAACTATCAGAATTTTATAGAAGAAAATTTTCATTATCCTGTCAATCATGACCTGCTGATAATCTTCTTTTCTAGCCCTTTCTCCAAGTTAATTAAGATTTCCAAATATTCATAAGAATGGAAAATGCCAAAGGTTTAAAAAATAAATTTTCATACTTTGAAATATGGAAAGTATTAAAACTGTCTAATTTCTAATTAAAGCAAAGTTGAAAGTGACTTCGAGTTATTCAAATAAATGGAAAGTTTCATTGCTATAATATTGTTGAATAAAAACATCACTGTTTCAATTTTCTAAGAAAAACAATGTTTCTCTTATTAGTGGTAACACTTTTCACCTTGCTATAGTTATGTGCTTCTTTTAAACTGATCATCAATGTATTTCTTGTCAAAGATGAAATCAGTGTGTCCCCAACTCCAAAGATTTTCTTTTTTTGTTCCTTCCTTTTTCTAAATACTCTAAGTATCATTTCGACTTCAGTTTTCTCCCTCTGCATTGTTTTTAATGCAGCAACCAATCAAAGAGACAATACTGCTTTTATTATATAATTCTTATTGTGCTTGTTTGGCGGTAGTAGTGGTATGGGTGAATATGCGTGCATATGTGTACATATTTGTGAGTGCATACATAATTATATATCTTTATACCCTATGTTTCAAGTTTCAATAAAGAAATAACCGGCAGTTTAATTTCTTGTCTTCAGTGTAGCTGCCTCCCATCTATAAGTAATTCTCATGGTTACTATTAAGCATTAAGAGTTACAAACTGTTTACATCTTCCCACATGTATCAGAACTGTGCATGTATGAGTGCACACAGCTTATAAGACCTTCGGTTAGACAGCACTTGCTGTAGAGTCCATAGCACAGTGCTATGTACCACACATCTCTGAATGTTTAAAAATGTCAACTCTCAGAAATCGATTTTGTGTTAATCATATACATTATATCTCTTGTAAAATCTAATAAAAGATAGAATTAAATGCAGATATGAGAGACACAGCAAGTTTCAGTCTATACTAAAAGGAAGTAGGTGCATAGTGTCTATCTGATAGTTGTTCTCGTAACCCACTGACTGGTTCTGCCTGTGCTGTACCATACGTCCGTATATTGAGGCATTGTTACATGGACACTCATATCAGTTAAGTAAACCTACATCCTCCACATCACCTACAAGAGTGCAATGTTGTACATAAAAAAGTATAAAACATTCTCTCTCCTTCTCTCTCTCTCTCTCTCTCTCTCTCACACACACACACACACATCATCATCATCATCCTTCTATTCAAACTATCCGTAAACTACCTTTATCCTCAATTAGTTGTCTCTAGAGACTCAATTTGGAGAATTTATGTAATTTTTTTCCAACTAACTTAGTCAAATCACCAATTTTTTCTGCTTGACTGTATATAAATACATAATAAATAATCATTTACTTAATAACTACTCCCAGGTTTGTTATGAAATGAATTCTGATAGCTCCCTACTAGTTATGACAAAAAAATCCACACTACCCTGATCCAAGGGCACAATTCTCATAGCTCCATGGTGGTGCTTAAGTTCTTCAAAGTGCACCTGATGGCTGAACCACAGTTTCGCATGATGGCCTCCCTCCATTTGTGTCTGATAAAATCAGTTATGGTTTGCCAACAAAACTCCTCTGCAAAGTAACTTTCTTTTCAGTAACTTGCTTTGGAAACCCCTATATTAAGTTATATACTCATAAAATTATTCAATCAGATTTAAGGAGGAATTATTCAAAAACGCCCAACAGAATGTTTTAAAATCTGGATGTTACTCATTTTATCCACAAAGTGGTTTTAACGATTCATGGCAGCTTTGTAGTCTAATAACTGAATGTGTGGGCATCGCAGTACCAATCACAGCTGGACAAGTGTACATTCTCATGGGGTTATGGGCAGTTGAAGCATGGTTCACACATTAGCTTGAAACTCTTAAGAGAACATGAAGGCTGGTCATTAGTAGGTGTGACTTTAATGTTCTTGCACATTAAGAAACTACTTTGTTAGATCTTTGTAAAAGCTGGTTGGATTTGGCAGTTGGAACGCTGGTTTTGAATAGTACAACTGTATAAATTATATTAGATTGTGCTGTACCTCCCCACCATTCCAGGCCCATTCTTTTCCTATTGCCAGAAGCTATGTACCTTCGTACCATACCACAGATTTAATCTGCAGAGATTAAGGAATGGACATAGGAGCATAATTAAAAGGCTTAATAGCAAAATAAATTTATGTTACATTTTGACATGCTAGGTATGGAGGAAAGTCTATTTTTACATGTGTGATCTACAGCTCAATGAAGCATTTTAAAGTTAGTCTTGGAAAGCTCAAAGATAAAACAATGACATTCCTACCTTTTAGGAATTAATGGTATATGAGAGGGCAGTTATGTCAAAGAGTCATAAAATAATACTTGTACTCTACCAGAGAAGAATGTGCTAAATGATAAAGTGCAGGTGTTGAGAAAGGCTTATGGAGGGGTCAGGAGACAGATTCTGGGCAGTGTGAGATTTTACAAGAATTAATGGAAGAAGCAGAATTTGTACTAGGCCTTAGACAATGAGGATTTTCCATCCAATGCTTATACAACTTGATATTGTATACATACTTCCATGGCAATTCTTGATTGATAGGGACAAAACGTTGCATGGATTAAAATGTTGCATCCTTCCATGTGACAGACATATCTGACATATTAAGTATATAAAACCTACCAAATACCCTGGTTACCATCACTTGGGCATGCAGAACACACCTTGCATAATGCTGCTGTCACACGCTGGGTACTTTATCCTTTGGTGCACAAGCAAGGATTTGGAGCTGGGTGTACTTATTTACACAACAAAGCAACTGATGGTTCCCTCAGTTTATACACTCTGATTTTTTGCAGCAAGAAAGGACAAGACTGTGAGGAAGGGCAGTGCCTTGTTTGAAAAAGAACAGACAGTAAGCCTGGAAAGGTTGTAAAGACAGATTCTGCTATTCATGTGAGAGTTGAGCTTTCAGCCTCAGTGACACGGCAAAATACAATTTATTTCAATCCGAGTTTCAGAAGATGAAAATATATTTATATTATTAAGTTAGCCAATAAATATTGATTGTCTTTGATGTGCCATGCACAATAATTTCTCCCTTCTCACAGAAGCTTATCTTTTGTAATGAGACACGCAGAAGAAACAGACACACTAGAGAAATAAATAAACTAATATCTATTAGGTAGTGGGATAAATCTACACTGGAGATTAAAATCCAGTTAGAACACTGAATGAGGGGCCAGAGCTCTCTTCCCAGGGACAGTTACCAGAAACTAAATACTACTTCAATTCTACCATTTAATTTTCCCTGATACAATTTGAGAACATACTTTATGACATTTTAAGAACTCCATTACATATCTCAGGGTTTCCAGCTTTCTTCATATCACTAAGAAATGACCGAAAAAAAATTCTAATTTAATATTTTTGTGTTAATTTTGTCAAGGTAAAATTCAATGTGGACTTGTAAAGGTATGCATAATTTTCTAAACTACTGTGTGTATTTTACATTCTTTCTTATTCATTCCCCTGAAATTCACCCAGTCTTTTCCTATCGTCTCCTTTTCCTTCTTCGCTTTCTCTTCCTCACTTGTCTCCTCCTCCACTGTTCTCGCTCCATTCATTTTTTTGTTGTTGTTTTCTGGTATATTCTTTCATATTTTCCTACCTAACACCTTAATGGGTGGGTTATTAAGCCACTTTTAATAGAGAATCTGAAGAAAAAAATAATTCCAAAACACAATAACCTTGTTTGGCAAGGGGCACATACATGACATTATGAGGCTCTTTGAATAGGTCGTATGTACTTGTTCTATTGTGAAATGTCTAATTTTTATAAGATATATATATATATATATATATATATATATATATATATATATGCTTTAACAGTAGTATCCCAAATATTTATATAGCTATGCTTTCTTATATTTTCTGTCTTCCTCTCCTCTAGGTATAGATTCACTGTAAAATTTAAAATAGGCCACGTCTTTTTGCTTTACCAATGCACACTTCTGTGTAAATGGGTTTACACTAGAGATTTCTGTAGTGAAAATGTATTCCCCAAATAAAATTGCAAATAGCCACTTTTCAGAAGCATTCACAAGGCTTTCTTTTCTGCATGATTCTTTTATAAATATTAGTTTAAATTTCTGACATAATTAGCTGCAAGTCAGAGCCAAGACTGGAAATCCCCAGGGGAGACATTCTCACAAGTGGATATAAATAACATGAATGCAGTGTAAGAGAATGGGGCTCTATGTGATAAGAACATGGTAAAAATATCATGAATTATACCCATAAATTATTTAATTCATAATAATGCATTGTTGTCTCCAGGATGAGGCTCTGTCTTGTCTTACATTCTCAAATACTGTAAAACATATATTAAACATGTGGGAATTATTTGGGGCATATGTCAAGATATTCCTTTCTCCATGTACTTTTATTATAATGTATTTTCTTAGAGAAAGAGCTTATACATTAAAGTGCATACAAATAAATAATTCCATGAGTGAATTCATAGTTATTCATTTTTAAATGAATTCATTTACAGGTCTCTTCTTTGAATTCAAAAGAGTTGTAATAAATGAGATGTCTCACAATAATTTATTGTTTTTAGTGTTATAATAGATTTACCTACCTTTTCTGTTATTTTTGCACAATAGTTGGTTTCTCTTCTGGAGAGGTTATCTGAAGTTTCATACAAGATGTATGCATCAGATGAAACAGATTTTATGCCTCATTTGGACAAAAGTCACTGAGCAGCTACTGTGCTGCAGGACGACCTAAAACATTACCTTTTGGGTTTGGATGTATATCTGGGAATGACACTGTTTGATTTTTCTAGGCGAGAAAGTCATTTTGCCATGAAACTTAAAATATAGCTTATTTTTAGTTTCCAAAATCTAAATTGATTTGTTATATAGTAATAAAGAGCTTACATGACTAATTCTAATATAAGACTTTATATAATGTCATAGAATTATATGATAATTATTTACTGCATTATGATTATTTTTTATATAATCTTAAAAATGTCTTTTTTGTATACTGACTTTTTTACACGACTAAAAATTATTAACCCTGAGAGACAGAAAGATTATATTCTCTAGCTTTTCATAATGGTAGTCAAAAATATCCAGAGGTTTGTAAACTGTAACAACCATTTCTAAAACAATTCAGTGCTGACTAAAACTTTTATAAATTCTTGATCTCTAAATTAATTTTAAAATCTATTATTTTTAATATGTAACTATAGACACATATTTATCTAATTAAAAAGAAATAACTATAGGGCACAGGTACCAAAGCAAAATAACTATTGATTTTTATTTAATTGTTATTATTGAAAAAGTAGATTTTAAGAAATTATTAGAGTGGAGGGATATCACTTTCAAAAATTTAGAAAATATCTTCCATTTTTTTAACCATGTGATCTGTGAATTTCCTGGCATATCCTGTCACATATTACTTTTAAGTGAAGAAATCATATTTATAATTTTAAATATCATATTTTGATAACTATTATAAAGTTTTGAGAGTAATCTACACACCCATACTCTATTTATTTATTTATTATTTTTTAAATTTTATTTATTTATTTATTTATTTTGAGACAAGGTCTCTCTTTGTACTTCAGAATGGCCCTGAGCTCAGCCTCAGTCTCAGCAATCCTCCTGCCTCGGCCTCCTGAGCGCTGAGATTACAGGCATGAGCCTATAACCACGTGCCACACTCTGGTGTGTGGTGGATTGCTGGTGGATGTGTCTTCACACCTAGTATTGCTGTATGTGTTACCGGGGATAGAACCCAGGCTGTTGCCCTTGCAAGGCAGGTGCCGGAACCACTGAGCTAAATCCTCAGCCCCACACACATACTCGTTTTCTAAAAAAATATTTCATACAAAAGCCAGCTGCGCCCATGCTTGCTTATAATCCTAGAATTTGGGTAGCTCAGACAGAAGGATAGCAAGCTTGAAGTTAACCAGGGAAACGCAGTAAGACTCTCTCTCAAAACACAAAGAAAATAAATTACACATAGTCCATTCACACTCCAAGACGATCCCCTGATTATCCTGACATTGTTCTCACATCAGTCTGATAAAACATCTGCTTTGAAATGAAGCAAACACTTAATTTCCAGGAAAGAGGAAGTAAAAAAAAATAGTTTCAAAGCCTAGAAATCCATCAGAGTTATTAGTTATTAGCTTATTATTCAAGACACTACCCCAAACATTTGCAGGTCTGGAAAAGAGCCAAATATCAGTAATAAAAGAGCCATGCTCAATTTTTAAAAATATCAAGCTCTAAGAATAATATCCATTATTTCTATTGCTATACTGCATGAAAACCAATTTGATGTACTTTCTTGTAGCAACACAGTTCTTTAATATCTTCTTATAAAACAGCTTAATACATTTGTTATCTTCCATTTGATTTCTTTTATGAATAATTTAGCTATAAACCTCACACCTTCTACCAAACTGTAACTTTGAACTTGTCCTCCTTAATGAAAATTATTTTATATTATTTACCTTGATTTATTTTAATCACAATGGTTAATTGAAGAATATTAGGTATAAGAACCCATGAAGTTGATGGATTTAGAATAAGTCCTGCAGAGGAGAGAAGCCTAGTATTTTGATGTGTGGAGAAATATAAATTTTTATAAGATTTATCCAGAAAAAAGAAGATTGGAAGTGTTTTTAATAAGCACATATATAATGTTTTCTTTCAAAGTTGTAAGACTGAAATTATTCTAATCTTTTATATATGAGACAAAATAAAGTTCAAAATTATCAAAATTTCTGCTACATTTTTCTTTATTTCCTGTAGGTGGAGGTCTGATTAAATATGATCCTTGCTGCCTCATTTGAAAATTATTACAATTGAATGCACATAACAAAAGTTGAAAGTTAGAAAAGTCATTATATGGTCCAACTTTCTTTAAATTTTAATTTTCTTTTAAAATTGCTTAAGACTGTGGCTTTATGATTCCATGAAATTCAAACATTTTATTGTATGAAGATAAGTTAAAGCTATTCGAACACAATTTCTACTTTCAACTCATCAGCACAATAGCATAATCAGATCAAACTCAGAGTGATGTACTTCACACGAGTTTACATGTTCCAATTGAACTTAACCTTGTCTCAACCTTTAAGTAAAATGTTTCTTTAGTTTACTCATCTTCCTTTCAGATAGCAAAAAAAAAAAAAAAAAAGAGAGAGAGAGAGTGAAGATTCACAAGCAAATATGTTAGAAACTCCAAGAGACACATGTAAACTAGGTTTTACCTAAAATATTATTTACCTGATTAAACTGAAGTTTTAAAGTCTTCATGCAGCTACATGATATTTTGGAAGGCCAGTTTGAGAACCAGGAAAAGCATGTTTGTGGCTCACCCAGGCATGACTTTCTAAAGCCTCTCTGCTTCATGAAAGTGAATGTGGATTGCTATTGGTCTCTATGTATTTTTCTCAGTACAATAAGGGTGACAATATTCCAACCCTGAGTCTACAGCAAAGGTCGTTCTGAATCTTGAAGGCATATGGAACTACTGGACCCTCACAGTTCAGTGGGGAATACATTTTCTCCCTCATCCTTGTAGGTGCATAATTCAGAAGCGACAAAGTTATTTTTATCTAAGCTACCTAGTCCCCAGAAAAATTCACCTTTATCCCTGCTGATAAAAAAATTACCTCCTAAGAACTGCTCTCTGAACTTTTATAAGAAAGTGCACCTTTGTCTCAGTAATCAGTGAATACCAAATATTCAGCTCCAACTCCATCCTCCTGAGCCATTGATTTCAGTGTTCACCAAAGACACGGTTTGTTTCAGCATGTAGAACATCTTCACAGATACTTATTGCGGGGGGGGGGGGTAGCGCAAAATAAGTTTTCTGGAATTAGTCCATATATATTTGCTATACAAAGTGGGAAAATACTTGATTGATATATGTAGATCTGAGAAAATACTTTCTGATAACATAATTAATTGATAGTCGATGACAAATCTTTAAATTTCAGCAAATACTCGGCTTAGTTACTGGAGATTTGCTTGACTAGAAGTTGGCAGAACTCACTTCCACATTCTCAGTGGTCTCTGCTGTGACTGGGAGGATATTGTTCTAATACTGTCTCCTCCTTATACTGACAGTATTATATCACATCTGACTGGTCTCTGTCGGCCCCTTCAATCTTAATACGAATCACTTATTTGTTCCTCATAAATATAAAAGTCTTTTTACCCTGAAATTCTAAACAATTACTTCACTTTTTCCAGTACTTTGAATAATGGTTTGCCAATGATAAAGTGTAATGAGCAAAAAAAAAAAAAAAAAAAAAAAATTGGTCTAAAAGATATTCTATTCTGGTAAAGTTATGTGTTTAATTGTTGTTACTTGAGTAAAGCTACTTTGCAGTTTTATATAACGACTGTATTAAACTTTACACAATATTTCAGTGTCTGTACTAATTTTACTTTAATTACACAGAGGATTAGATTCATTTTTAATGTCACTCATTTATATGTCAATAGATGTCCGATTTCCTCTTCACTTTGATAATTGAACTGTTTCCTAGGTGTTTAGTAATACAGCATAATATTTGGTAGGTTATAAGGTGTACCAACATTACTAAGGTAATGGCCAGGGGACTTATCTAAAATTACATAAGTCTAAAATTTTGAGACTATAGGAAGAAGAAGAGCTGAAGTTGAAAGTAGAATAAATAAGAACTCTGTTAGCTTAAGGGAAATTTTTCTGAAAATTACTTCTTGAAGGAATTTCCCTTAATATAAACTTTACTGGATTGTGCACAATAAAGAGAAAGATGTGAGAAATTGCACAACAGGTTAGCTGTAGTTGTTAGAGTCATGCAACTGTACCGCTGGTTTTAGGAACCAGACGAGAAAGTTAAATGGAGTTTTAAATATTTTATCCCTGTTAGTCCTGAAGAAGAAAATGTAAATTAATAAGAAAAGCAGGAAAATAAAGAAATATTAGTAGTCATGTAAAACTACAGCAGTCTCTATTTTCATCAAATTGCTCAGAACGCCTAATTTACAAAAAAATATACCTCAAGGTTTGACTTGTGTTTTTAGAAAAAAAGGATTTAAACATAATATGTGAGGAGATTTTTGAAGTAAATCAATTAAGTTATCAAAGCTCAAAAAAGTCTACGTTTTAGGAAAAATGAGAATTAATTTGTTTCATATATTGGTACAAATTCTCATTGTTGAGTGCAATCATAATGTATATATGTAATGTACCAATAAAGATTTCAATTAAAAAAAAAAAGTCTACCTTTTATGAACCAGGGCATCACTCCTTACTCACTTGAATACTCGACCCTTTCCCAAAGATGGGATCTAGAAGTTTTCTCTTCAGCACTCTGCTACCAATCAAGAGCACCCCCCCCCCCCCCCCCCAAAGTCCAGGTCATGAATCCTTCTCCAAACTGAAACTACATGTGAGTCTGAAGCACGTGTTAGCGCCTCTCTGGAATTTGATTTCACGTTTTCTGTCATAATTCCTTCCACAGATGCGTCTTTTCTCCTCCGCAGCTCCTGTGTGGAGACTGCGTTGTGTCTGAGCATCACGTGACTGCCGCCCCCACAGGTAATTCGCGGGCTGTCTCTGTTCATCATCACTTTCTCTGACATCCCTTCCCCTCTTTGGAGCGCTACCTCGTGTCATGCTGCAGTGGCTAAGCGGTGTGTGGCGGCTGTAATAGACGACTCTCTCTTAGCCGAAGATCTCAGGGGAGAGGATGCTCAGGGCTGACAAGAAAGCTGACTCTGATTCCCTTTCTGGTGAAGCTTCAACAGTCACCACAGTGTGGTCGCCTCAGACTCCTGCATCATGTCCTAAAGCTACCACAGCTGACTTACTAAATATGTACTTCCTTATTGAATCATTGTAAATGTGTATGTCATTTCCTTACCACAGCTGACATACAATTAGCAGATGAATACAGGTTTTTCTGTGTAACGTCGGCTAGTGCACATTCTCACTGTTTTCCCGAATATGGAAATGACGTGTACACAATTGCCTTACACAGTGATCACCTGTTTAAACAGTAAACAGAAGCAACCAAACCCAGAAACTCCTACCCTCTGCAAACTGCATCACAGCATATGAATATATGCATAAAATTTCGAGAAAAATAAGGGGATTAGCAGGGCAATGGTGAGACTTTTACATCAAATGTGCAAGGAAGAAAAGGAAGAAGAATAGACTTAGAATTCTGCAAAACTACATTTAGCTTCTTCAGTCTTCTTATTCGATACTGAATAGAAGATACACTATGTACATGTTCACCACATATCCGAAACTGTACCTTAAAAGCTCCTATTAATTTATTCTCCTCACCAAATCCACATGAATATTTATAGTTATTAGCACTTTACTGGTGGGAAATCGAGGCACAAAGGGATTAAGTAATTTTCCAAGTCACTCAGTTTATAATTTAGGAGGGGCTACATCAAAGCCATTAATTCAGACCAGGGCCTCACCTCAAGTGGGCACTGCATATGTCCCTGTAGTAATATCTTGTAGCTTTACTCCATGGTTAGAAGAGTCTATTGATTATATGCACATTAATATAAACAATGGCAGGCTTTTAAAATAGCTACATGTAGTACGACACTTTTCAACAATTACAGATTGTCATGCTTATGAAAAATGATTAAGTCCCCACGGTGCCTACATGCCACTCTGAAACTTGTTTGGCAACTATGTAGATCTCATCTGAATTCTAAATAAATAATAAAAATAGTGGTTAAACAGATGTTTCCCTTTGGCCATAGCTTTCTGGCTTCTCAGCTGAGGTTTGCTACTTTGCAATTATGACTTGTACTTGAACCACGCTCTTCCACATGATCCCACTTACCACCAAATTTAGATTTGTCTGCTTAATATTAGGTGAATAACCTTCAGTTCTATGCCTTGTGCTTTAAAAATGTTTAACAACCCCCAGTCTTCTAAAAATGAATATAATACATAAGAGTATATGGAAGTGAAAATGTATAATTATTAAAAAGTATAGGAGTCTATTAATTTATTGATCTGAATCTAAGAATGTGCAAGTGATCCTTTTATAATGATGTGTAACAGCTCTGGAAACATGACTAGGCCTCCATTATAATTGATAGAATTTATTTAGCTCTCCCTTTGTGTCATATCTTGATCCAAGAGTCTGACATATATCTTGCTCAATTTGCAGAACTATGTAAAATCTATATTCTTAACACCTCTGCTTTGCAGATGAAGAAATACAACCTACATCAACTTATCCAAGTTCACACTGCTAGTATGTTGGAACTAGATTGCAAGTGGACTTGTTAACAGCTACTCCGGACCAGCATCATCCACCTGACCTTTCTGTAGTGACACAGGGGCTACCAAATGACTTATGTACCTGATAAACTCAACTTTTAAATTTTATTTAATTTTAACTTTAAATAACCCAGGCATGGCCAGTGATTGACATATTTATATTGCAGGTATACTGCTTCATCTTTAATATATAATAAATATATAATAAATATTTAATATGTAATAAATATATGTATGTACATTATATATATATATATATATATATGCAGCCAATTTTCACATCTACTTGTAAAGTGCTTAAAGTCCTTCTAGTTATACATAAAAGTGTTAAAGACAGTGAGAAAATATCTTATATGGTTTTGAAATCACAGCATGCTAATAACCTAACATAACAGATTATTAAGAAGAGCAAACTTGTAAATCATTGTCCCGTTCCCTTCCCACACAGGAAGTCTCTTTAGACCCTGGCTTGTCCACACCCAGCTGATACACTGAACTTTTTTCCACAGAAAGGCCAATGAACCCTGGAGCCTGGAATGCATTCCCCACACCCGGGGGGCTATACCACGAGCATACCCTTTTCTGTGCATTTCTGCCTTCCACACTATTTTCAGTACGAAACTCTCAGACTGGAAAGAGGCTCAGCAAACAATATGAGGACTATTGCTTCCCACCCCCCACTTTCCCATGGTAAAGAAGAGCTCCAACAGCCACCTCCTCTTCTAAAGAAAAGAAAAATATTTAATGACACATAAAGCAATATCTGCAGTACAGTTGATGTCTTCCTAATAACTTTAAAAAGACAAACTGTTTGAAATTCAATAATCTCTAAGCTGTAGGCATATGATTAAACACTTCTCTCAAACAGAGAAGAAGCTCAGAAATTTGACTTTTTTAACAAAAACTTTCTTTATACAGAAAAATTGCCAATGAAGATTTTAGAGATGTTGGCTTTTTTTTTTTCTGGGCTCGTTTTGATCTCAATATATACCAAGTATATGTGGAGAATATCATATGGGTTCTGAAGCCAAGATGCTTACAGTTTAATTGCTTTTTTAGCCATAGTTACATGGTTTTTAACAAGTTAATTAATCACTTGGTACTTTCATTTTATCATCTTTAAAATGAGAATAACATAGTTCCTAATAGGTAGAGCAGTTGAAATACTAAGTTAACAGAAGGTATTTTGAACAATTTCTGTAATGTATTAAATGCATAATACATATTGGATATTATTTACATACTTATTCTTACTATATCTTTCCTTATTTTAGTGTTTCTTGGTCCTTAATGTTTAGAAAGTAAAACACACTTTGTTGTGTATGTGAATGAAACAGTGTATGTGTTTATGGCTTCTTCCCGAGATGATGATGATGATGATGATGATGATGATATTGATGATAATGATGATGATGTTGTTGTTGATGATGGGGTGGTACTAGGGAGTTCAGTCACGGCATGCACAGTTTACATTGAGCTATATCCAATGCCCATTGCTAAGTTATTCAGACTTTTCCAACTTGGGATTCTTCTGCCTCAGCATCCCAGAGGACTAGCATTATAGGTCTATATGACCAAGTACATCTCTACAGTGTCTTTCTGTATTTCTGTCTCTCTCTCTCTCTCTTTTCCTCTCATCCAGCTTATACCACTCAGAAATATGTAGTGCATGAGACATATACACATAATTTACTGTATATTTCCAAGATACTTTTCTTTGGACAACAATATTTTCTCCAATAGCCAGAGACTGGCAGTGTGGTCACAATGTTGTTAATTAATCTCTAAGGATCAAAACGCAGCCTTTCTTCTTCAAAACCTTGGTAAGATTTGCACAGGCATACTTTTAAACCTCAGAAGACCTGGAGGAAAGTAGAATTATTTTGACTTCACAAACTAAAATGTTAGTGCTTGATCTGTCCAAAAAGGATAACTTTTTTCAGTTAATTTTAGTTAATATGATGAAGACTGCATAATGTATTTTATGAACCATTTTGAAAAAATAGGGTTAGTATTAAAAAAGGAGGATATACTTGCTAAAGAAGAAACATTTAGTGAAATGGCGACCACTGGTAAAGTTTTTAGCATGGAAACTTCTTTCAGTTTTAATTGTTTCTCCAGATAGAAAATTTTTCAGTGGGTAAAATGCTATTATGTAAGATCCACTTTTTTATATATATTCATTGTCAACAGAGGCAGCATCTTATTCTTTAGAAATTCAACCAAGAATCCAAAAGTAACTCATTTAAATGAACGCTTGCTTACAGTATGGCATGCTGGGAGGTATCAGCATATTTACAACAGAGGAACACTTAGTAAACATTTTAAGAAAATTTTTAAATAAGCACAAACCTATTTCTTGTAGACCAACAAGATACATGTCTGTAGGAGTGTTCAGGTTTACAATAAAGTTATCTATTCAGGAATAAAGTTTAGACTAATTAAAATATGTAATTTACATTCCTTGTGACCTCACAGAGAGAGAGGTACAAGCTGGCATCAGCAAAAGCCATGATCTCAACCAGGGAATTATGATTATAAATGGCCCAGGGCTTCTGCTATTACAGGAATGCATATGTCAAAATATCTGGGGTCATAACTATAGACAGAATCGATATAATTACTAGTGTATCATTCTCCTTTTGGTTTCTCTGAGCAGTTAAGCTGAAATATCTTCAGTAATAGTAACTGCATAGCAAGATTATAGTAAATTTTGCATTAATTATGAAAGCCTAGCTTCATTTAAAGGAATACTCCAGTGAGATTTTATTAATGGCTTACATAGCATATGTTCTGGTTTTCTTAAATGACATTACTATCCCTCTCAAGCCAGGCATCACAAACTAATTTTGTTAGCATTGCTGCAGAGTTTTTCTCTAGTCTGCACCCAAGTGTCATCTACTTAGGCCTGGACACTGTGAAGCTTATTTTTGCCAATTTATCTCAGAAACCAGTCTGTGTTCAGGATATGGGAGCAGTTTGAATAGTACAGTGAACCTGCTAGGCTGTTAAGTGCTTCACTTAACAAGCGCTGCTTCACTTATAACTTGGATCTAGTGGGCAAATACTTCCAGGGAAGTGTAACACCGATAGCCATCACTATGTGCGCTCCACACGGGACCCAGCGCAGGAATCAAAGTTCTCTTCGAAGTCTCTTATGTTGGCTTCCGTTGTTTACCGATTACTAATCTGTCAGTTAATATTTTTGAAGGGAGTGTATTTAATAAACATGTTACTGATGACAGACAGGATAGAAAAAGGTCAGGGGTAAGAGTGAAGAGATGAGCTGTTTCCCTTTAGCTGTCTATATAACTTGTTGTATATATTCAAAGAAGTGGTATCCAATAATACTGAGTGAGCAAATAGGATCAATTTTTTTCTGGAGTTTATAAATAGTCTCAATAGTCTAGTCCAAATTATGCTGTTGTTTTGTTGTTGTTTACAATTGGTTAATTGGGCTTCAATATTATACTTGTTAAGAAAATAATTGCAGTGTTGATCATAGCACTAGGAGTAATTATTTTTGTTCCAAGCATCAAAAATGAACATATTCCTGGATTTTCCCCTAATCTGATGTAACTATTATCAACAATAAAAATAAGAATAACAGGTACTGTTACAAACAGTTTTTCTGTAATCAGGTTTTGGCTCAAGATTTAATGACTGTGTTTATAGGCATGCTTTTACATTTTTCTTTTTTTTAAATTTCCTTGCACACCCTGATAACCATGTGGGGGACTGGGTCTAAATGAACAAAAGTTAGTGAATCTTTATATTTATATATATTTGTGTGTGTGTGTGTGTACATACGTATGTCTGCATGTGTATGTATAATGCTCATGAAATACATTAGATATAGATATATTGCTATATTCAGAAATCCAAATGCACGATTCAAAAACTGAAGCACTATTCAATCAATGAAAATTCTCACATCATTAGTGAAATTTCATGTTGATTGTACGTTTTCTTGTTTGGCTGATTAATAATGCATAAAAGCATATGTTTAAAGATTTAATACAAAGCAATTAAATTCCATATCAACCATTTAAAATATATTTTAAAGACAATTTCAGCAATAGTATGGAGAAAAGGAACAGTTAGTATCATTTTATTTTATATATTCTGAATAGAAATATACTACCTGTTGGTGCCTAATATCAATATATGTTAGTAAGTATATGTAAGTCAAAGTGTGGACTTTTTCTCTTACCTAGAGGGTTTCATTATACAGACTTAATGTATGTATGTATGTGTGT
>PVIR01002007.1:0-109989 GCA_004026965.1 Petromus typicus
AAAAGTCATTATTTCCTTCCCAAGGATTCACCAAAGTATACTTTAAGGGGGAAGTGTTCTTCTGACCTTAAAGTATGACTCACTTGATTTTTAAAATTCACTTATGAGTACACTGCTAAGAACATCAGCGAGATGCACTGGTATTGCCAGGAACCAAAGCCTAGGGACATTCAGAAACAGGACAGAACCAGGCTGTAATAAACCAGGCTGTAATAAACTGGCCAGCTTAGACCTGAGAGCCCACAGGACAGGTGGAAGAGCATCACCACTGCCAGTCACTCCTGGCCAACCTCCCATCTCCAACCAAGCACACAGCTCCTGTCATCCTGGGATGTAGCACCCAAAAGTGGCAGCCTTGTGCTAATTCTTGGTCCAAGAGAAAAGCTGGGCACCCAAGGATACTCCTCCGGATGCACATACCTTGTCATCTTCCTTCAGTGTTCCCTGCAGTGTGCACTGCACACGGAAGCTGCTAATAAGCCTACCAACTGACAGCCAGATTGGCTCGTTAGCAAGACTACTGTAGCCTGGTGCTGTCGCCAATCGAAAGACCAGATCAGCTCCATCCAAGAGTCCCAGAAGGTGGTCTCTTTTGAACACAATCACACTACTTTGCAGGTGCTCCTTGTCATGACACAGCCAAGAAGGAAACTTCCTATTCCAGCCTCAAAGGCCAGTGTGTCTGAACCCTTGTGCCTGAGTGGAGGAAAGGGTGTCCTATGACTGCACTCGGCTACTTGAGAGCACAGAACTCTAACATCAGAGGGGGGCATCGGAGATGTCCACTCCCACCTGTGCCAGCCGTTCATGAGAGACTGCAGACCTAGGCCACACACATGTGAGAGAGGACAGGCCAGCCGGGGCTCACCTTTAGCAGGAGGAAGTGGTATGAGTTACCCTCACTTCTGTAAGGAGACTGACCCTGTCACAGGGAGCCAGCCGCATGGCACTGAGGAGGACCTGGGATAGCAGCACCAGCATTTGTTCTCCTTCATGCCTCAAGGGCGACACGCTCTTCCTGCCCACTGGTTCCAGGCAAGTGTAAGGCCGAGAGTTTGAGGAAGTCTGAAACCTCACTGTTTCAAGATTGTAATATTCATCATTAAATACCTCAGAGAAAAGAAATTACAAATCACAACAACTTCAATATTGTCAGAAAATCTAAATTCTATACTCAGCAGTAACATATTTAACCTCTTCAGCAGTAACATATTTAACCTCTCCAGCAGCTTTGAGGCTGCTCTCTAGCTACTGTTCCATGAAGGGACAATTGTACAACTGCCTAATGGCCAATCTGCTCTTACTAAATAATTCTCTCTGGTGCTCAGTGTCAGACATAATGTCAACAACAAGTGAGGACATCAGTGCCACAGTCCCCTGCAGACCACTGACCAAAACCGCACTTGGCTGGCTCGAGTGCACTGGAAATCCTTCTGAGAGGTGACACAACCTGCCAAAACCCACTGCCAATATCTAGGAACATACAACACTTAGATGGACCACAGAACACACACCTGGTCAAGACTACCCGGAGGCTGGGAAGTCTGTATACAGCCTGGGGCTGAGGTGCTGCAGGACGCGGTGCTGATCGGAGGTTCTCACAAGGCTCTATTTCTCCAAGCCATTAAATTTCAACTGGAACCAAGATGGGTGCAAAACCAGAAACGTTCTGTCATCACTTTGAGTTGTAAAGACCTTTGCCCCTCATTATTGAGATACATTTTGTTTCCAGCTAATGAGAAAGAGCTGTGTATTATGATAAACCTCTGGTTCTTCTTCTGAGCGTAACTCTGAGCAAAACAACCAGTCAGCTTCCCTAGTAGGATCTGTACCAAGGAAAACAGCTACAGAAAAAACATAAATCTAAGTGTTTTGCTTAGGTTTTAATTTAAATATCAGATAATGACATTAGCTTTTTTTTCCTTTCATCTCCTAACTTCTTTGAAATAACCAGCTAAGAATTAAAACGACAAACAAAAAAACTTACAGTTGAGTTTTTATGGGTAAATAATCTTTCTACTTGATCAAAATGGTATCAATAATCATAAGAAGGGAGGCCTCCAATTTATTTGCCTATTTGCTCTCTCCTGGGAAGCTAAGATTCAGGCCTTCAATTACTATGAAAGCAGAAAACCACATCAGGGCTGTGCTTTCTGCTCAACTGTGGCACTGTTTATGTGCTAAATGTCATGTGGGTTTGTTTTCTTCTTCCATATTAATCCTCAGATGTTCAAACTTCAAAAGCTATCACAGAAGTAGACAAGGTGGACAGCAGCCTTTTTCTTTTTAAATAGCTGCAATGTTTAAGGTCGGGCAGCCTTGTTCACTGGAACTTCCCAGAGCTCACACCTTTATTAATAGGCCTTTCTCTACAACTGCTCCACTTTATACTACAGCTGTGTGCATGCTATCATACTTACAAACTGCCAATCAGCTAGGAGACACATCACTCATGTATCACAAGATTCACTAACAAAGCAACTGTCAATGTGGCTGAGCACAGAGGGGACCCCACTGTAGGGATATCTGCAAAGGGAGAGAGAAAAGATTCAAGCACACAACAAAGAAAGATGAATGGCAAACACTAAATGAAGACTAATGAGGGTGCCTGAGAGCCAGTATTTCCCTGCCTCCCTCTAACCACTTCTGTCACCCCAGGTGCCTCGCAAGGTCTGAAAGCAATGCATAGGGTCACCAGCAAAGGTCACGCTGGGTAGCTTCCTGGTATTGCAGGCCAAATTTTCTGCTCCTTTAAACTCTTGTTGAAGGCTTGACCCCTGATGCCATGGTATCTGCTGGTATCTACCCTGGGAAGGAGTCAGGGTTATGAGGTCATAAGGGGAGGGCCCCATGAAAGGATTCTTTCCTCTCTATGGGGCAAGGACACAGCAAGAAGGCGGCCAGATGCAAATCTGCAAGAGGATCCTCACCAGACACTAAATCTACTGACCCCTTGATGGAGAATTCCTAGCCCTCCAAACTGTGAGAAAGAAAGCTTATCTGAGCCATTCAGTCTATCAGATTTTGTTAAAGCAGCAAGACCTGCAGCCATTCAAGATGTGGACAAGAAATATAAGTAAGTCAAGGCAGAATTGGAGGCACAGTAGCCAGCACACCGTAACACAGCACTGAAGGGGGGTGGCGCACTGTCTGTGATCCTGTCTGGGAAGGAGTTCACGTAAGGTCGGCCATTGTGGTCTCACTGCCAACCAGGCCTGAGCCACCCCACAGAAACAGAGTCCTTGACCCTTCTCTGTTACTGACCAAAGACAGAAGTAGTAGAGAAAAATGGTATGTCCAGAATTAACTCCACACTGGCAGAAACGCAGAGTTCTATATGCTGAATGAACACTTAAGGCCTGGATCAACAGTCTACACAGCAAAACTGAAATTATGTCCGAGGTCCCTTCTAACATTAAAATGCTATGATATTTTAAAGATTGTTCTAAAAAAAACACACCTGAGCTTGACTTCCTACTATAAAACTCAACACTGGTGGAGCTACACTTACTAAATGCAAGCATTTTACCAATTACAACAATTAGAGAGGGGTTGGGAAGTGTCTTTACAACTGCTTGTGCCTGAGGTTAGTTGAAATCTAATGCTATGCTAGAGATCAGACAGGTACTCAAATACCGATCAGCAGACAATATAGTACCTTGTTTGTTATCCTCCCCAAACATTCATAGTCGAGGCACAGAAAAAGCTAATATTCCCATATAACATTTTTATGCATATTTCCCCCAAAGAAAAAACAAGTTTTTCAACTAACAAAGGAATAAAATGAGAACCACTGGACATTTCTATATGTCAACTCTAGATACTCAACTCTAAGCACTGGCCAACTAGTAGACATGATTTCTTTTAAAAATACCAATTTAATAAAAATGATTAGATTATGATAAGTGTCTTTGTTTACAGGCACTGTGAAGCAGAGCCAGAACCTTAGAGAAAGAAATACATCTGTCTGCCTCGAGTACACATGGGCTCCTTGGGGTCAGAAGCTTCCCCTTCTCCCGCCTATGAAGCGCCTCTCTTAGGCTCTACCTCCCCCACCACCAGACACAGCCCCACTCGTTCCCAGCTCCCCTCAAACACCAGGGTGTGCTGGGGAGTGAGTGCTTCCGATCTGGGACTTGAATAACTAAGAAAGTAGGAAAGGCAGCACGGGTGCAAACTGAAGACAGATACAAAACTACCACGGTAAGAAAACTGAGGACAACAGGACTACAGGGGAGGAAAGAGACAGCTGCTTAGTTCAGAAGCCCACAAGTCCAGGGGCTGGGAAGAGGAGAAGGTACCTCCTTCGTAGTTCTTCCCCGTAAGAGGAAGGTAGGCCTGGGAGGAGCCAGTGTTCTCTCTCCTTCACATTCTGCCATGACACAGCAAGGCCGATCCATGGGGAGAGTGGCCTCGCTGCAGTTAGATGGCAGTTCTGCCAGCTGACTTGTGTGTGTCTCTCTTCCCTCCTGAGCCTGCTTCCTCTGATCACACCAATGAGAAATTTCAGGAGCATCTGGTAAGGAGAAAGTTCTTTTAACATTTACTCAGCATATGCTTCATGGCAAGGTGTAAGGGGTCTTCTCAGCCATCAACTCTACAGAGGGAGGCACTGAAGCAAGTAGCATGGCTACTGTTGGAATTAAGTGATGTAATGAATATGAAAGCCTCAAGCCCTGACCCCTGCACCCCATGAAGCAAACACAAGAGCTGTTCTTGTGACTATCTGAAGAGAGGATGCTCAGAAATCCCCTTCTCCAATAAAAGTGGTGAGTGGCTGCTTTTTAATTAAATATCATCACCCTAAACATTTCAAGTTATACACTAGTTAGTGTAACAGAAAAGATGAAACAAGGCACCTGCCAGGCTCTTCTCAAGGAGGAGCTCCAGGGAGAAGGAAGCTCGATGCAGAACTCTTCTCCTTTACAGAGGGAGACAGTCTATCACCAGCGATGTTCCCTGGCTGATCCTGGATACAACTCAATCAAGTGAAGGACAATTCATCTCTAAGAAAATGGTTGCACTCTGGGACCATGATATTAAGTGAAATAGATGAGATACAAGCTTAGCCACTGCATGATTTCTCTGACATGAGAAACCCAGAGAACAAAATAAACAATAACAGGAAGTAGGAAGACAGAGCTTAAAGGGAGAGGGGACCAAGAGGTGGAGAGAGAGGAAGGGGAGGGAAAGGGGAAGAAAAAGGGAATTAAGATGTGCCATGTACATGTACCAACTCCACAGAGGGAATGCAAACATCGTGTACTACAAACATGCACTAAAAATTTTTTTTAAAAAAATCAGTAAATAACAACAACAAAAGCACATCTCCACAAGCCTTGCAGAGAAATCTTGGAAGCACACTAAATGAACAACTCACAGCTACACTGTAGCAATTGTTCTTTTTAATCTACACCAGTCCAGGTGCCCCAGATGTTGGCTCAATCGTGATGCATTACATCGTTAAGTTAAGGGGTATTTTTTATACACTAACAAAGTCCTTAGAGCTGGAAGACTGACATCTGTCTTCAGGTGCCCATGGTACCGGTCTGTCCTGACAGGACTGTGGATGGCTTTCTGTTGGTCTGAGCACTGTCTGTGACTGTCTACACAGGAAGTATGGACAAAGCCAGGTAGGTGTCAGCCTATGTGGTAGGATTTTCCTGTACAAAATACACAGTTATGAGATTCCCTCCTCGGAAGAAAAAAAGCTTACATCATATGTGCTAACCATGGAATTTTTTTGGTTTAAAACCACAGATCAGAGGGAGCCTCTTTTAGGTCAATTAACTCTCTAGGCAGAGATTTCTACTGTGCTTAACTAAGACTGCAGGTGTGTGGTCAGCTGTCTGAACAGAAAACAGAGCCTCCACTAAGCAATTTTGTGAACCTTAGTGAGTGACTGGACTTTGGAAAGCCCCTTCTCATACTGGGGGAGAATAATGCTATTCAATACTACTTGGTTGCTTGGTACTTGGAGTTAGTGAAGGTTGAATATATGGAAGTGCCACACAGTGGTTGGCACAGAGCACAGCCCCACAGCATGCCAACCAGGCTGCGTGCAGCGCCCCATTTGCTGAGTCATCAGCACAGACTGAGGCTGGACAGTACACAGGGAGGGCTGCACTGCCTGAGAGGCGAGCCCTGGACACAAGTTACTTCCTCAGATCACGCTCGGGGCCCGACTCACTTCGTTAACGCTGTGTGAAGAATAAGGCGAGCAGCCGCACTGCACAGCAGCAGTAGCAACAGGCAGAATGCAGCTCCAAAGGAGCTTTAACAACCTCAGACATGGGAAGGAGCCTTCCCTGTGACCTGGAGTGAGACACAAGAGTGCTGCCACTCTGTCTCCTTCCCCACACTACATCCCAACAAACGGCTGCCTCTCCCTTTCGGTGTAGGGCACACAGGCGCAGAGAAGGACCGAACCTTCTTCATACCAGTCCAGCCACCTTCCAGAGGCACCACGTGCTGGGCTGCCCACTTGATGTGACAGCATGGGTCTCTGCATCTACCTTTACTCTCCAAGACTGCACAACACAGAGCACGAGGCCCATGGCTCACAGGGGCCCGGGTGGGACACATTAGTTGCCTGCTAGGGATGGAGTAGCTTGATGGATGCAGAATGGAGATGCGGCAACTAAGTAAGGAAATGTCCTGCTTTTAGAAGGTCACGGTCAGCCTGGAATCATGCTCCCCAGAGAAGATACGGCCCTGTGGTCCCTGCTATATCTCCAGAGTCCACGCAGTCTCTGTCCTAAAGGCAAAAAGAACTGCAGGGGGACACACAGGGTGCATGTCTACTCCATCTACTTCAGGTCTTACTCTGCACGACCATCTGATGAGATGGTACTCCTAGTATCATCCCCACTTCCCCAATTCACTGCGGAGCACACTGAGGCACAGAAGTGAGAAGGCAGAGCTAAGCGTGGGAGGTGGACAGCCAGGCTGGGGTTCCGACGAGCCATCCAGAACTCGGCATGCGCCTGATAGAGGCTCGTGCGAGACAGCTGGAGATGTGAAGCAAGCCTCACAATGGGCAGGAATCTGAATTCTGAGTTCCCTTTGGCTGTAGGTGAGGTCCCCACGACAAGGTGGGGACAGCAAGGGCCCAATGCTTCTTTGTCACCCTGTAGGTATCTTCAGTGAGCACCCACACTCAGGTCATTCAGCTCAGAGAGAACTCTTGTGAGGCTCTGTGGGGACGCAGAGGGGCCACTTGCAAGATGGAGATGTGGCTCCCTGCAGCCCAGCAAACAGCTCGAGGGTCCCTGGCCACAGTCCCAACCCCCAGTCCACTGACTGCATCTTTCAGCTCTAACCAGCCAGCCGCCTTTGCTCCCTCCGGGATGCTCCGCCTGGTGCTGGGGGTGAGCATGTACCTTTTCACCCACTCACCACCGTCTGCTGTCTCACACCCGCAGCAGAGGACTGGGTGAGAAATCTGCCAGCACAGGGCCAAAACTTCCTTTTCACAACATAAAAACGCACACAAGTTCTCAAAGTCAAAAGTGTTCTCATCAACGTATGTGCCAGAACTCACGTGGCAGCAAAACCTGACGTGAACTGATGTGAGTCTATTTAAATCTTAATTTATCTCACTTAGTGTGAAGAGTCAGACATTTCTGTTACACAGCATTTGATTACAAGGTACTGCCCCAGCCCCTGCAAGAGAAATTAATGTAATACATGATATATGAACAATGCTACCTTTCTACAGTGTAAAATATTCTACAGCCAAACATATTCTGACTCCCAAACCTTGGTATTAGCAGCCGTGAAGCTGTGCCACGGTGCAGGGTGGGTGAGCTGCCTTGCGCTGGCTGGGGCTCCTCTGCATCAAAATCATCCAGGAGGCTGCCAGGTCCTACCTCAAGTCTGCAGGGTCAGACAAGGAACCCAGGAATTCACACTGTAACAAATACTGCATGAGGGTAAAATCTGGGGGCCAGCTGAGTAAACTCTCAAAAAATATTTGCTGACTCACTGACTGACTCAGGAAGTCAGTATCTACCTGGAAGCCATCAAAATACACAGCAGAGGAAAACCTTGGGCAAGGCACAGTTAGCCAATATCCGGGCTCTTCCTAGCCCACCGTGTGGACTCTTGGGCCTGAACATGGAGTAGTACTCTCCAGCACGGAATGGCTTCCGTCCTTCTAACTGCTATCAGAAATACGAACTTTTCATGCATACGGATGTCCTGGAAGAGTAGTGGGAGCAGAACAGAGACAGAGATCAAGAAGACCTCTAGAATTCTGCTACCCTGTCCTAGTGCCCACTATACTTGATTAACAAATACAGAACGTGCACTGCAAGGGTTCTTAAATAGTTAAATTTTCAATCTTTATAAAAAAGAAAATCCATCAGATGTGATTGATAAGTGTACTTTTTAAAACTAAGGGTAAAAAAGTGAAGATTGGCAACATTTTTCGCCATATAATTTGCTTTCTTTGCCTTTTTCCACAGCACTGCACATAAATCAAAGAAATGTTAAAGAGGCCCATATATCACCAACTGGCATTTCAAAACTATTTACAAAGTCTTTAACAGACACAGGACAGAGTCTGGAAAACCAAGACCTCGGAGGCTGAAATTAGAGGGAGAAAATGAACTCACACACTGACAGAGCGTTAATTAAGTTTACAAATAATTCTCCAATGAGCAAATTATGATATTTAATAAGTACTGCCTCAGTGAAGCAGGGTTGCAGAATATGGAAGTGTTGGGGAGGGAGACAAGCCAACTGAGTTTTCCAAACAAGAATAATGTATATTTGAACAAGCTGCCTTTCTATGATGAAGCACAGAAATCTGGGAACAAGGCAGGAGAATGATGTTTTAATAAGGTCTGAAATAGGCTTGTGAGCTGCATTTTACATTACCCTTGCAAAAAAAGGGAAAGCAAGCAGGGCATGGTGCACAAGTTGCAATCAAGTTGTACAGTGCTGTATGTAGGGGCTGCTGCTGCTAAGGTGGCAGAGGCAGGGAAAGGTGAATTCAAGCAGGACGTATTTCCCTCAGAGATAATAAAGGGTTTCCCAAAGGAAGGCAACATAACAAATTGATAGCTTTTGTCCTGTTTTTCAGAGACAGAAAGATGCAAAAGGCTTTACCTGTCCATCTGCTGGACGTGCTGGCACAAGCTGCCAGTGTGCAGGGGCAGGGCCAGCTGCATGGGTTGGGCAGCACAGCTACATTCTTCCTGCCATTCAAGGAGAGTGGATCTTATGCCGAGGGGGTCTCTGCTGTTGTCCAGCAAGCACTCCCACCATGGACTACTTACACTGCAGGCGGGCAGACCATTCTCAGCCACAGTGGCAAGCAGGCACCACCATGAGAGGGCTAAAGTAGTGTGGGTGAAAGGGGAATAGCTGCGCCTTTCTTCTGGGGAGCTCAGTGCTTGATCCTCTCTCCCTCTCACCACAAAATAAAACTCAGGCATCAGATGGCTCTCCTTAGAGAGCATACCAGGGACCAGAGACATTACTACTCCATTACAAATCCACACATATACATATCTGTGGAGATACTTAGAACAGGGTGATGAAGAGGAGACACTATGTGAGAAATGCAGGTCCATTCACCCAAAGTGTGCTTTGTAAAACACAAAGCCAAGATGCCCTACACTTCTCTGCCAGACAAAGCAAAAGCATCGCAAACAAGGAGCCAGAGGACCGAACACGGTAGAATACATAGTCATTGCTCTCCAAGCCACTACAATGAGGGCGAACAGATGAACACAAAGGGGCAGGCCTGCCAGGGGCAGAAACAGGAGTGCAGGTACAACAGAGAGAGAGGAGGTCAACTAAATTTTGGAAGACAGGTAGCAGATGGAACAGCACCACCCTAGCAGAGAGGAGCTGGCTGAAAGCTCACCCTGCACAGAGGGGAGAGTTGGCTTCGGAGGGAGGAAGAAGTCTATAAAAAGCAAACTAAACTGTACTGCAGAATTTCCAGACACCAAGAGGGGACATCCAGTGCCATGGAAGGTTGGGTACAGGCAGAACAAAAAACGGTGGGCTGCTTAAATCTTTTCAAAATACACGGAACCCGCCCCCATCAGATGCCAGGCAATGTCCTCCCTGCAAGGCTGATTGAGAGAAGCTGAAAACAGGAGTACACCTATACTCTGGAAGGTGAGACACCCCTCTACTCTCAGCCTCCGAGAAAAGGACAATAGTCAGTACACAGTGTGGCTGGTTATTGCCAAGTTCCACAGTCAGAATTCTGCAAAAAATGGGTCCCGATCAAGCAAAGCAAAGTGGTGATGACAGTTACAGCTCTGCCTTCCCTCCCAAGTCAACAGACGACATCTGAGAGGAGCAGGTTGGCAAGAACTTATGGGACTGCCAGAAGAATGAAAGGGGTTGCCTCTGAGAAGCGGGACGGAGGCATCCAGCAAGAGACCCACACATCTGCGGCAAATCTTATAGTGCTACTGATTTGCCTTTGTATTGATATGACTGTATTCCTTTAATGGAAATAAAATTATACTGGGAGAAAAATAGAGTCTCTGAGCTAAGCAGATCCTGAAAACGTGAGTCCTGCTAAGGATGACAAAGCGCACTCTATCACCTGGGGACTATTAGTTTACTACGGTAACGCTTCATTTATTTCAAGCTTTACTGCCGCCCTTAAAGGTTTTTACAATAGCAGATGCCTTCCCTCCCACACATCAATTAATTTGCAAATTCACTCAGGTTGTAGAGATAATGAGGTATGGAGAGCTTTTGAAGGGGGATGTGGTGGGCGAGGAGAGAAACTGGGCTATGCCTGCGGGAACAGGCACAAGGGGAGCTCCGCCAGGAGCACCAGCCCAAGCCCAGCCCAGGCTGCAAACTGTACGAGGAGCCTGACAGCAGCCCTCGGGACAACTGAGGAAACCATGGGGAGATTCTGGAGAAACCCAAGGCAGCTGCCTCGTGGATTAAGTCATGGTTTTCAGGTTCTTCTTTTTCAGGTTCTTAGTCAATGTTTACCAAGAAAGGAAACTTTTTGAAAAGAAACGGCGTGGCACTATGAATTCAACTTTGGTCTGTAATTTGGCAAAACCACCTATCAAACCCACACATTTGATATTTTTCCTACTTTCTGAAAGAGCTAATGCAAAGTAACCAATGCTATTTCAAAACACAGGCATTGAAATAGTCATGCCATGTCTGCACAGCCAAGGAACTGTCTCTCCTCCTCTGCACTTAGATCGGTTTTTTTTGTTTTTTTTTTGAGACAGGGCCTGTCTTTGTAGTTCAGGCTGGCCCTAAGCTTACTATATAGCCCAAGCAAGCCTCAAGCTCACAGCAATTCTCCTGCCTCTGCCTCCTGAGTGCTGGGATTACAGGCCTGAGCCACCATGCCCAAAACTGTGGTGTGCTGTAACTGACTGCCGGTAGGGATAAACCACCACGCCCGGCACTGTTCTATGTGGTTACCAGGGGTCGAACCCAGACCCTCGAACTTGCAAGGGAGGCGCCCGAATCACTGGGCTAAATCCCTGGCCTGTATGTAGATCATTTTGAGTAATGTAAATGATAAGATGAACAAGAGAACACATTTTCACATTCTTCACACCTCTGGAAATACAATCTGGTGACAGGATACGCTGTCAACTGCAGACCTGGGCTCCAGAGGGCAGACAGATCTCAGAAGGGGACACCCGCACTAGCTCCAAGAGCCTGCCCTTTTCTGTCGTGTGTGTGTCTCCCCCCAACCCCCCCCCCCCCGTGAAGGAAGGCTTCTCTGTACCTGGCCTCCCCTGGGGCCATTTCTGGCCCCCCACTACAGACCCGAGGTCAGGCCACCCCCTCTTCACTGCCAGCGTCTGGCACTGCACCCCACAGCATACCCTTGTCTAGTTGTGTAATAAATTGACTGTGAGTAAGCATTTCGAAAGGCCTCCTGCTTTGAGAATTCGCCTTCCAAACTTATTAAACAGGCATCTACAACAGCCTGACAGGTAAGAGCAACATATTTTCTTTCTCACAACCAATACAGACCACAAGTGAAATCTCACTCAAATGTTTCTCAATCTCTACCCGCCAAAAGCAGGATCCTCCGTGGGGCTGCTTGTCTCTCTGCACACAGTTCTACTAAGCATGCCTGTCCTGGTCTCGGGATTTTGAGCACAACAATTTTCTTTACATGATTATGAAAGCAATCCAAAGTCCCTGTGACATTTTCTGACCCAGCATTGTCCGTAAAGGGTACAGGTTAACAATGTTTAAGAAAAGATCACATACAATATATAAATCATGAAGATTCCTGGGACATTGTTTGGTCTGGGGCTTTGGATTCAATACCCCATTAACAAGAAAAGAAACTGCTTTTCTTTTCACTTCCACTCCAAACTGGGCCCACAAAACACCATGAAAATGCCAACAAAGGCATTTTTGGATCTACAATCACTTGACATTTTTTCTAAGAAAATTTAAATCTGAAAAACTTTGGTAAATTTAGAGCTTTGCAAAGTACCATCCGCCTCCCCTTCTACTCCCTTAAAAAGGGCAGGAAAATTCATCATCAAAGGTTGCCCCCATCGAATGCCATCAGACTGTGGCATTTCAGCACACGTATTTGCGTGCGCAGCTCTCCAACTGTTCTGAGAGGCCCCCCGTCTCTGGCAGAGTCGGAGGAGTCGGTGGAATGGTTGCCTTCCTGAGTGTCATCTTTTTGTTGTTGTTTCCCTTCCCTGTTGTCAGTGTAACTGAGGTCCCTGGTGTTCTGGGTAAGTCTGACTCTACTTGGCTTACAGGTAAAAGAAAGACATTTTCTTTCCTTTCTCTACCCTATCCCTGCCAAGGATCCAAGGGCATTTATAACTTGGTGATTAAAAATACACTATTTTTATTTCAGAGGTTCAACCATAACACATTCCCTTCTTTAAAAATTTTATAACATCTACACTTTCAATTTGAGATTTTTCATTCATGCTAGGTGAGCCTCTTATGTTCTGTATTAAATGCAAGGCATGTATGATCAGTACTATTAATAATATAACAGTGCCAATCTTAGAAGCAGCAACACAGCACCAATGCACAGCCCCACATGAATGGATGTGGAATCATAAGCACCACAGCAATCTTTATTAAATAGATGGGAACAGAGGATGCGGCTTACTGGCCTGCCCCATCTGAGCTCAAGAAACAGGCGAAATTTTCCTCCTTTCCCAAAGGCCCAATGTATCATTAACGCTCATAAATATAAACAGATCTGAAGCAGAAAACAAGTGATTACCTTTATTAGATTCTAGGGAAAGAAGAATTTAAAAATGTTCACGGACACATCAAGAGTGTAAATTCATCAAAGCACACCAGACTCAAGGATTTAAGGTCAGGAAGGGCGCCCATTAGAACAGGAACACAGACTCAGGCTCATACTTCTCCAACAACCAGTTCCCAACAAAGCCTATCCTTCTCTTTGATGTCACCAGAGTCTTTGTCCAAGGACAAAGGGCAACTTGGGAAATGGTCTCTAAAGATGGCTGCAGAAGAATCACAAGGTACACCTCACTTACTGGCTCAAAAGGTGGCTAAGAATGAGCATTTGATGGGGAACTGAATCTCAGAATGACAGCTTGGGTTTCTGACATGTTACATAAAGCCACTTACTGCAGCCTCCTGTGTCCTCAGCAATCCCATGAACCAGTTAAGTTTGGATGGTTCCTTCTTCAGCACACGGCAGATTCAAGGGGGAGAGCTTACCACGCCCTGGTAAGAGGCACAGGTCAAACACAAAGGCTCAGGGCCAGCAAGTTAGCTCAGTGGTACTGAGCCTACCTTTCAAGCATAAGGACCCAAATTTAAGCCCCAGTACTGCCAAAAAGAAAAAAGAAAAATGAAAAAAAAAAAAAAAAAAAAAGGGCTCAAGGTGGAAGGATATGATATAGAAGGTTTTTTTGGTTTTTGACTTTTTGTTTTTTGAGACAGGTCTCACTTTTGTAGATACAGAGGTCTTTGTACAGACATAAAACTGTCATGAGTAAGAAGTAGAGACTGTACTGAGTCTTCAGCTCTTAAGACTGTGACAGTGGGCTAGCTAGCTTTTTCACAGCATGAACTTTGCACACATGTGCCCACAACTTACACACTCGCCTCATACAAGGAACATGTAAGCAGAAAGGGTGACTCAAGACTCTTATGGGCCAGGGATTTAGCTCAGTGGTTCCAGCATCTGCTTGGCAAGCACAAGGTCCTAAGTTCGATCCCTAGTATCACATACCACAATGCCAGGCATAGCGGCTCACACTTGTAATCCCAGCACTCGGGAAGTAGAGGCAGGAGGATTGCCTAGAGTTGGAGGCTGGCCTGGGCTACTTAGTGAGTTCAAGGCAGTCTGAACTACAAAGCAAGACCCTGGTCTCAAAAAATTTTTTAAAAAAGACTCCTAGTCTATGGAACTTCCAGACAGTAACAATGTGGCCCTACCCATCTCCTATCCTCACAATGAAGAACAAGGGGAAGGACCCTGCGTGGCCCACTTTATCACTAAGGATAGGGGCTTAGGGAAGCTGCCGGTGCCCAAAGTCATGCAGCTGATCTCACAGCCAACAACCCCAAGTCACATTATAGATCTGTACTGTCTGTCAACTAGGATTTTATTCACTCTGTGATGAATGATAATTATATACACTGATGTATATACATTATATACATTGATAACTGTGTATTAATTGATATATTCTATTAATAACTAACATGAATGTTTAACATGCCTGGGCTAGTTCTAAAGAAAAGACTGAAAAGAAGCAGTAAACCAAACCTACACCCTACTTTGTGGCGAGTATAGCAGTCCATAGGGACTAAGTAAAACATGCCGAAGGTCGGGAGTAGGAAAGAGAGCAGGGAAGCCCAGACGGGGTGGTGGTAGGGAGGGGACGGGAGGCTTCCTTGCGAAGGTGCCACTCAAAGTTGAAGGATGCAGACGCACTTTAGAGCCAAACAAGAAAACGAGTGACAGAGCAGATGCGGAGGAGGAAGGTGCCACATCTGGCCATCACATCTCAATAGAAGAACTCCAAGACCCCAGAGCAGGGGCAGATGCTAGGGCAGTGGCACAGCATCCCCACCTGCTTTTCCTCCTCGGGCTCTGACAACCGGGTAGGCAGCTCCCTTACTGTCTACACACTGGCAGCCCCCAGCACCAGCTTCTATCTCCACTTCAGTTTCACAACTGACAAGGAGGCGTGTTCTTTATGATGCTTCTCAAACCAAACACACTTCACTTGCTTACACACAGGAGGACAAACAGTGAAGTATTTTTGTTCATTTAACAGACTAACAAAGATCTAAAAAATAAAGAACATGAGGTAAATAAAGAAAAACAGGCACTCAGCCTCTCCTGGCAATAGTGCAAAATACCACGACTACTTTGGGGCAAATGGACCCTTCAGAGTTACAAATACATCTGCCTTTGGGCCAGCACCTCAAGGGCACACTTATACCTCAGGATCTTCCCTGCTGTGGGTCTATAATCATGAAGGACACTCCATCTATGGAGAACTGTGCATGGTCAGGCCACAGCAGACCTCCAGCAGCTGCTTTTAAAAGAACTGAATTAGGCAGGGGATGGAGCTCAGAGGAAAAGTAACATGCTCAGCGTGGGTGAAGCTCCAGCCACCCAGGGAAACAAAACCAAACAAATAATGAGTGAAGAGTAGTGAAGGTGAGACGCCAGTCCTTCCAGGGGCCTGCCTAATAACTATTTTGAGAATACCTTCATTCTTCAGGAGTAAAGGTCACAGTCTTAGGCTATTTGTCCTCCAAAGCCTCCAGGAAATTCTCCTAAAAGACTTGGCAAAGATGAAATAAAGATGGTGAACCTGGGTTGAGAGTATACAGAGCCCCAAATTCTACTCTGGTAACATTTCTGAAAGCTGGCAGTAGCTTTAAAAGAGGCATAAAGAAATGGCAAAGGCCATGGCAAACGCTCGGCAGGGCACCCACCTGGACAGTGGGCGCCCTCCCATCTACATGCTGGTGTAAAGCAGTCTGAACAGGGAGGAAGCCCCAGGGCTGCGCTCCTCTGCAGGCGATACCTAGGCCAAAACTGCAGTCACCGGAACTCAACTGCCACTGTCACTCGAGTGGCCAGGAGGCAGAAAGCCAGTTCTACCACGGGCCTAGGCAAGGCCTGTTCCACTTACCCTCCACACATCACTTTTCTTCCAGTCCAGCCCTGCTGGAGCTGACGTTCTAACCACAATTCTTCAAAAGAAAAAAGACTGAACTGTACTCATGTACTAGTTTACTTAAAGTAGAGAAATAGGCATTTTGGAAACATATGAAAGAGATGGCAGACAAACAAAGAAAATTCTTTGGCTAACATTTAATAAAAACAGCCTCCCCACACACACACCCTGATGCACTCAGAACGCAGGTCTCTTGGTTTCACTGTCTTGGTAGTAAGAATGCCACTAATGGCCTTCAAGAGCACGGTGAACAGCTGCAGAGTGCCAGGCAAGCAATTAAACCTCTCTTGTTAGCCCAGTTTCCCCATGTGTACAAAAATTCTCCCACTGCACATATCTCTGTGGGTGGTCTGGGAAGACACACCCCCCCCTCTAAAGAAACATTACCAATTCCCTTTCCAGACAAGGTACTAAGGGGCTAGCAACACAGTTCTGGACCTCAAGAAGCCTACAAACCCACGGCGGGCTATAACCAGTGACACAAGTGCAAACTCACGGCTGAACTATAAACAGGGATACAAGTGCAAACCCACAGCTGAACTATAAATGATGACACAAGTGCCCAAGGGCCATTCAGGAAGGACAGGCTACGTGGATGGAAGGGCACTCAGAAAAGCAGAAGGGCAAGATAAACCCTGGAGCTCAGTCCTCAGTGACAGAAGGGAACGGTGGGTGGGAGGGGGACAAGAAGCCTCCCTCTGAATCCTGCTTGAACACCACTCTGCCATGGCCGAGGCTAGCCCGGAGTCCCATCACAGGTGCATAGCCCTCATCTGAGTCGAAGCCCCTGCAGTTACTGCACACACTGGGAACTTTATGACATGACGCTCACTTGCCATCCCGTTAGGTGGAAGCATGAATAGCAGCAGCTGTGTGAGGCTCTTGAGCCCACAGTTGCACCAGATATCTGGATGCTACTCATTCAGCCAGAGCCACTGCCCAAGGCACCCACACAAAGCAAGAGTAAGCTAGGCTTCTCATGGGCTCTAATAGCTGAAAGACTAGTTACTGGCACATAAAACCAATAGTAAGCCATTGAAATCCTAGGCACTGTTGGTGATTCATTACTTCAAAATCTAAAGCTTGGATGGTACAGGGAACAGATGGCTGTGCAATATGCAAACAAATCCACAGCAACAATGGGCTTGGTTGCTTCGATGGCACTGAGAAAACCAGAGCCATGGTGCTGCAGCATGAGTTTCCAGGAAACATCACCAAATGGAAATGGACGAGCAGCTGTGGGCCGAGGAGCAGTGCTGTGAGTCCTTGGCTGCTGCAGCATGCTCCCTGCCTCGACACAGACAACAGCTAGAGCTCTACACCCAGCAACGACATATCGCTACCTCCTCAGCACCAGCTAATCCTGTCTGCCGCAAGAATCCTGCATGCTGGGCCTCGGGGCGGGCCAATGAGTGATGCATTAACACAGCTGAGACACAAGAACCCACAGAAATTACTGCTGGGAGGATGTGACATTTCATCTAGTGCAAGCTGCCATTTCATTTAGAGAGAAGGAAAGAGGGAAGGAAGGAAGGAAAGAAGGAAGAGAAAAAGGAAGGAAGGGGAGAAAGAAAGAAAGAAAGAGAAAGAGATTGTCAACCATGCTGACAGTACACGCCTATAATTCCAGCTACTTGAGAGGCTGAGGCAGGAGAATGACAAGTTCAAGGCTACCTGGGTGACTTAGAATTAAAAAAAAAAAGTCCGCAGAGAAAGTGGCTTCACCAAATTGATACTCCTACTCATCCTTCCAACAAATGTTTATAGATTATTCCTTAAAATGTGTCTTTCCAAGCATTTGGGAAACACCTGTGAAACAAAACACTTCCTAGTGGACAAAGACAGACAGGTAGAAAAGAAAAAAGACTCTGCTCTTTAAAATATATAGTGTATTGGGAAAAGTGTGCTATGGTTTTGAAATCTGCAGAGGAAGGGGATGTAGACTGGGGTGCTGCAATATTAACAGGGTACTCACTGAGAATGTACCGAGGAAAGATCTGACAGTAAGAATAGACACTCGAGCCACGTGAAGGAAAAGTCATCAGGGCAGAGGCCGAGGGTGGAAGAGGGAGATGGGCACAGCTGGAAAGTCTGTGGAGTGGCAGACCAACGCCGGGCACTGGGAGCCGGGGTGGCCACTGGAGTGGCAGGATTGACAGTCTCGCTGAAAGACACTCTGCCTGCTAGCTGAGAGTCCCAACCCCACAGAAGGACTAGGGTGAGAACACACAGGTCAACCTGCCCAGGAAAACTTCAGATGGAGCTCAGCAGCACAGCTCTGCTCTCTGCCTCTCACCTGGACTTCTACACTGCCAGGACCCAAAGTGATCGTGATGGGGCCAGACAGCTAATGGTTTCCAGGTGGAGGGGAACTTTCCAAGCTTCAAAGCCAAGAAACTACAAAGAGCACTGTTAGTTCAGTGAACAGACAAATGTTTTAACTTCCTTCTGTCATCTAGCCTGTCATCAATGAGCGATTCTCTGCATCAGAGCTCACTGGGAGGTGTGAGTACTCTGCACACCTCAACTGCCTCACCTGAGGGCAGCAGGGCAGCAGCAACAGCTCAGTGCCTCTGCGCTGCTGCGGAGCTGCATGTCACAGTCACGCGCAGACCTAGCTCAGCACCCAGCACGCAGCGGTGCTCAGGAGATCGGCTGACAGTGCAGTCCTGTGCTGAGTCCATCTCGAGGGACAGTGCGGGCCGCTGGTCTCATGGTGACAGGTCCACCCATCAGAGGCCTCCTGGGATCGAGACAGCAAAAGGGCAACCTTAGTCTGAGTGAGTTTACACAGCCTGTCCCTGGACCAGTGGATGAGGACAACAGCCAGGTGTTGCCCGGCTCAACGACCCCGGTGTGAGATGCCACACCACACCCAGTGCTGGCCCAGGAAGAGAAGGCCACCTGAGACCAGGCACTGCCTCTAACAGCCTTTGCCTCTGTGACCGCGGTCCCTCCCTCACACAGATGGCACCTCTGCACCTCTCTGATGGCTCTGAAATGTCATGGTTCCATTTCCTGCTTGCTTTGTTTCATAAGATCATGGAAGGCTGAAAAGTATCAATAAAAAAGTGGAACATTTTGACAAAGGGAAAATACACACTCTCTGCCTTCATACAGATGTTATGGCATGATAAATTTCATTCCTACTACCACACCGGCATCAACTACTTAGACATCACTTTTCAAAACGCTGTCAGATACAAATTGACCGCTGGAGGGTTTCGTCTGGTCTGCCTAGCACACAAGGGCCAACCAACACCAAACAAAGCCTGGGCCTTTCAAGCCGCTGGAAGCCTCAGTCTCTTCCCTGCGGCAGGGAAATGAATTATTAAAAGATTAAAAAGCAAATGCCGTCACCTTTTTGCTTTATTTCCCTGTGGGAAAACAGTTTAAACCCAACTAGGTAGAAACCTCATGGTAGGTTACTTAAGAACAGCTGTCTATAAAATACATGAATTCAGCAGCCAGACCAGAGGTGGGGCCACAGAGAGGGCCCAGTGGGCTAATGGCACCCCATCCCGAGAACGTGTTGCCTGACACGAGCCAGCCCATACAAATGTCACAAGAAAGCTATAAATAGGGCCAGAATCTACATGTTGGTCAGAAGTGTGGTGCACACACAAATACTAAGGCAGCATGTTTACTTTTAGCTGGGAGCAGACGGCGCTTACAGACACCCAGACCTTTTAGCCCATCAGGCTGGAATCTGGATCAAGGACGTGGAGGTCCCGACAAGAAGCACACACGGTGCTGAAACAGCGTGCTCAGTCAGCACTTCTCTGCTCTGCTGCTGCACCAGTGGGCCCCACACGTGGCCATCCGCGTGCCATGCACACACTCACCCACCACTCTACAAAGGCAACGCTTAGTCCCTGCTTCGTAAGCCTGACTCCAAAGAGTTACGCTGCCATCCCTGCCAAAAGATGGAAAGGCACAGAAAAGGGGAACAGAAGAAAAGGCTGGCCGCAGAGGAAAATGAGAACAAAGGAAGAAGGGGGCTGCCGGTCAGCCTCCTGTCGGCAGAGCAGGGAAGGGCAGCGGCTCCCATCCCAGGGCACTGTGCCTGCACAGGAGGGTGAGGCCTGGGCCTGGCCTGGGGAATCATGTGCCCAGCCATGTGGGCAGCATCAACGTGCCCTCACCGTATCCCTGCCCTGCCATGATCTGCACCTGTCTTACGCCCCTCAAGGCTTCATGCCTGGCCCTCAGTATGGCGAGGTCGGAGAGTGGCAGGCCCGTAAGCACAGTGCGAGGGCAGGTCCTGGAAGCAGCACCCTCAGAGGCCTAAGGTCATTCTTTGGAGACCCTGCTCAGCTGTTAGGACTGAACAGCCTGGCCACACTCAGAGAGCTACTCTTTAGCTTCCCATCTCCCCCTTCCATGTCCTGCCACTGTGGCCCCACCAATGGGTCATGAGGAATGTCGCTGAGGGAGCCTGTGCCAGAGTTGGCACCAGGCTACTTTAACTGTGAGCTACATAAACTTCTGTTTTTGATAAGTACCCAGTCTCAGCTATTCTATAAAGTAACCACACAATGGATTACTACACCTTCTTGCCCAGTATGGCAGGCACAAGCCCAGACGGAGCAGTGGGGCCGGCACCTGGACAGAGCCCTACCAGGAGAACGTGGCGTGGCTGCCACAGGGTCTGTGTACAGGGCAAGAGAGCAAGGAGAGAGCAGAGAGATTCATTCATAAATTTTTAAATATTCAGTGTGGCTTCAGGTTTAGGTCCTCAGGACCCACGTCCACATTAGTACTGCAGGCGGAGAGAAGAGGGAGACACATTCAGTCCGAGGCAATTAGGAGCGGGCGCTTTGGGGCCTGGCCACAGAAGCAGCTGCCACTGACTTTCTTCTTCTCAAGAATGCAAATGATTAAGATAGATTAAATACCTACTTTGCTTAAATACTCTTGATAATGAGTTTCTTTCTTTCTTTTAAGGGTGTTTGATGTTGGCAGTTGATGGATCTTGAGTTAAATTGTTTTAATTCAAAACAGCACCATCTGTTGTTAGGATCTGCCGGCATCGTGGAGAACCAGAGGAAGTGACAAGCAAGGGAGTGCGGGGACAGGCGGGTGGCGGGCAGAGAGGGCACTCTGCACGGAGGCCTGACACCGGGACCCTGTTCCGGCTCAGATGCCCACTGGCCTCAGTGGTTATGAGACCTGGGACTGTTTCTCCTTCCACCAAATGAGGCTGGCATAAAGATGATGCAACGACACAATTATCAGCAGCTATGGCTGCACCAGCACCAGGCACCACCAGGGTTTTACAGAAATTATCCCAGCCAGACCTTGTCAATACGTTGTTCAAACTCCAAGTGCAGAACAGCATGCGGACTAAGGTGCTACCCTCACTGTACAGATGAGCAAGCCAGGCTCAAAGAGGCCACATTACTGGTGCAGGTCACACAGCATGGAATGGGAGGACTGAAGCATACCTGACTCCAGTGTTTGCCTGACCACGACAGCACCAATTCCTGTCCCTCCAGGACCCACAGGCCAGAGGCTGAAACCTGTGTTCTCTGTGAGTCAGCACTGGGGCAAAAGCCAAGTAGAGCACTCAGCACCCCGGAGCTGGGGACTTGGACCTGTGCGTGGGCTCTGCTGTACGGCATCACTGTGAGATGGACTGTCTATGGGCTCCGATCCAAGTCCACAGCTGCACACAAGTGTTGATGTGAGCTGTAAGAAACGGCCTCACTGACTGGGACCAGGTGGTAAGTCCCGGCATCTGATTTTCTAAAAGGCTAGCTATCTTCTAAGATATGTTTATTCATCTGGAACTTTGGTATTGATCGCATAGAAGAAGCAATCACATTCCCATTCATCATATGCACACCGCCTCTACCAACTCCAGTGATGGGGAGGAGTCAGGCCAGCCAACAGAGACTTATGAGGACCTCCAGCTCACCCTGCCAGGGCCAGGGAAGCTGGCTACTACAATCTGGACACAGAAAGTGCTGCTTCCCAGGCTTACCTTTACACTTCATAAATAGTCACAGTTAAAACTAGGACTGTGGGGTAAAGGAAAACATCTAGTACTAAGAAAAAAGGAGTGAGCAAGCTGGCCTGGGAACCAGTGTCATAGTTATTTTTTCTACCACACAGTGGACAACTCATTCACCCTTGTAAGGCTTCAATTTTCCCATTAACAAAACAAAAAACAAAAACAGAGAGGTTTGCCTGCCTTCAGGAAATAATCTGAAAGTTCAGAATCTGTCTGGTGGGCCAGACTGGAGGAAACAGAAGAGAGGGCTCTTGTGATAAGCGTGGCTTCAGGCACCTGGCCAAAGCTGGCACCTCCTTTGTTTCTGCAGCTGGGACCAGGTTACTTAATACTTTTCATGTACATGAAATTTAGAGTTCTCTATATAAAAACCTTTCATACTTAAAAAAAAAAAAAACCCTCAGATTGCCCTAATTTGGAGACCAAATGAAAAATAAATGCTTTAAGAGTAAAATCAAAGCAAGGTTTCCTTATTAAAATTTACCAGATTTCAAAAAGAATCCTAACAGTCAATAATAGAATATATGACTCAGAGGAGAAAAAAGCCAAAGTTCTCCAGCGAAGTGACAATAGAAAGCTATAGGTAAGCACAATGATAAACATCTAACTGAAAAAAGGGCAAACACAAACCAGTGACATGCAGAAGACTTGCCAATACCACTCCCCAACCAAGTGACAGGATGTCTTCTCACACTGATAGCCAATGTTGGCTAAACACGGGGGAAATGGAACACAATACAGTGGTCAACAGTGTTAGCTGCTAGTGTTATTTCTACTCCATACTTGCCTCCAAAATTCCTACAGTAAACGTGGTACTTTGTTCATTCAAACTGTTAATTTAGGGCCGCAGATTTAGCTCAGTGGTTCCAGTGCCTGCCTTGCAAGCGCAAGGTCCCTAGTTTGATCCCTAGTAAACACATACAATAATGCTAGGTGTGGTAACTCATGCCCACCAGCAATCAGTACCACATACCAAAGTGTCCAGTGTGGTGGCTCACGCCTGTAATCCCAGCACTCGTGAGGCACAAGCAGGGGGATTGCTGTGAGTTTAAGGCTTACCTGGGCTACATAGTGAGCTCAGGGCCAGCCTGAGCTACATGGTGAGACCCTGACTCAAAAAAAAAAGTTAATTTAAAACTGCTTCATGATGTAACTGAAAGTAAAAAAAAGAAGGACAAGAAGTGAGTGGGGGAAAGGGAAAGAATGAGGAAGACAAAAAAGAAGGGAGGATGACTGGCTACAGGGTCTGGAACTGGACAAAACCTGGGCTCCACTACCCAGAGGAAGGGAGGCTGCAAAACCCAGCAAGGGTCACTGGACTCTCCAGGTGCAGTTCCCCTGATGGGACAGTACTACATCCACTGTGGGGTTCTTACAGACTTAGAAATAATGCAGAGCACCTCACCCGGCCTGCTATTTCTAACTGCACAACATAAACTTTCTGCGTTACTATTCTTCCTTCTCACTCTCATCACTTCTTCAAGTGTCATGTGTCGGAGCCTCTGAGATGTCCTTTCTGAGGGCACCGACAGCAGAAGGCAGAGGGCCAGGGCAACACAGGCTTCCCCTCTGCGGGCCTGAGTTCTACTAGTAGCCGTTCTATCTCTACATCACAGTTTCCTAAACTGCACACTCGTTTCTCATTATCCGCTTTGCAGTTGCACCTGCTGACCTTCCATCTAAAGTGCCGCCTGCATCCACCCAAGTGACCAAAAGCAGCGCATGTTTTCCCCATGACTTGCATGGCTGGAAAATTACCTAGAGAAGCCAATCAAATGAAGACATTCATTTAATTTTTTGCATATCTGGTCAGTTTTATTTAATGAGAAGCTTACAATTAATAAGGCAAAAACAAAATTTATTTTACTTAAAGAAATGGGGATGATTTAAAGACAAAGGAGAGTTTTCAATGGAGTGTTTCCTCACGTCATGTACTGAAAGTAATTCTAGATTGTTGACTCAAATCACACAAATTGGAAGCTCATGTGAATGTCTTATAACTACTTTCTAAATTTAAAAAAGATACAAAACACAAAAGACCAACAGATTTGACTAAACAAAACAAAATTTTTGTTTTCTAAAAAAGAAAATACTATAAAATCTAAGGCAGGCAGCAAATTAGAAAAATATATGCAAAAACAAAAAAGTCTAATAGTAATAGTTTTATAGAAAACAGTGACAAATATTTACACTAAGTTTGCCAAGGTATATGTTCAAGAATGTTGCCTGTAGCATATTTTAAAAAAAACCAAAAAAAAAACAAGGCAGCCTGTCCATCAACAGAAAAAAAGCACAGCACAGTGTAGCTATGTAACTGAATGTCATATGTTGGATGTACATACATGTAATCTGTATGCATATTCTGAATGAGGGAAAATTATAAGATACTATGTCTAGTAAGATGCTATTTATTTTAATTATACACACAATAAGTAGTGAAATCACCTATACAGTCTTTCTTCTAGCGTTTCTCTCATGTCCCAGCCACAAGCAATCACGGCAGGGAAAACAGTAACAGCATTAACAGTTGCCATGGGAGCTAAAAAGCCTCTAAGGTCCTTGCCTGACCCTCACCAACCTTTGACTGTATTTCCTTTCTCAGATTTGTAAAAGTCCATAGCAGAGTAGGATAAATACCAGTTTTCTAGACAAAGAACCCAAAAGCCAGCCCTATGGAAAGCATAATAAGACCATAGAAAAGACACGCTTGGGAAAGAGCTCATCAAGTTGTGCATGAACTCCTGACTTCATCTCCAAGCTGTGCATTCATGGCCCTGGCACAGGAAATAAGACTTGAACAGCTGAACTGTGGGCTAGAGGACCACAAAGCTACAGTCTGAACACTGAGTGATGTTCACATGAGATGGACAGAGTCATGTAAAGCCTCAGAAAACTAAACTGACACCGAAACCACAGCCCACAGAAGGCCTGACTGCTTGTTTAAACTGCAATGTCTACATTCTCTGTACAATTAAATCTGGTCCAGACTCTCGATAATAATGGCAAAATATCCAGGACATAGTCAAAATCATTTGATTTGTGCAGGATCAGGAAAATCCCACTTCACTTGGGTAAAGTGTCACCACAAGATGAGAGAAATGTTGGAATTTTTTGAAAAGACATCAAAGGCTATCATAAATAATGCACCAACAAGGGCAAACAACTCTTGAAATGCACAGGAAAATGAGATACCTCACCAAAGAAACAGAAGAGAAATCTAGTGGAATTTTTAGAATTTGAAGAATATAACAATTAAAAACTGAGCTCATCTGATGGGCTCCACAACAGAATGGAAACGACAGAGAAACAATAAGCTTCTAGGTAACAATGAGAATTACCGAGACAAAAGAAAAATGATTTGAGGAACAAGTCAAAAACACTTTCACAGAAGGATGATCAAAAAGACTAATACTGAATCACTGAATTCCTGTAAGAGGACAATGAATAAAATTCAGAAAAAATATCTGATGAAAATAATCAATGGAATTTCCCAAATTTGATAGAAAATTCTAAAAATCATATAAAAATGCAAAGAACCCAGATTAGCCAAAACACTTTTTTTTAAAAAAAAGAACAATTTGGGAAAGCTCAAGCATTTCAAAATTTTCTATAAAGCTATAATAACCAAGAGATGGTACAGTACTGCCATACAGATCCATAAAAGAGAGCTATATGAAACCAAATTGAGAAATAAACCTTTACATCTATGTTCAATTGATTTTTACAAAGGTATAACACAAATTTAATGGCCAAAAGATCAACTTTTCAACAAACGATGCAGGGACAACTGGATAGTAGTGTGTAAAAAAATGAATTTAGACCTTTATCTCACACCAAACATAAAAATTAACTCAAGTGGATCACAGATCTAAATGTCAAATGTCTAAATGCCTAAATGTCTAAAAGCTATAAAGTATGAACAGGCAAAGTTTTCTTAGACATAACTCAAAAAGCAGAATCACACAAAACTATAAATGTTTATAGTATCTCAATGTAAAACTGCCAAAACCTGGAAACAATCCAGGTGTCCTGCAAACAGGTTGATCAGCAGTATGTGGTATGATCTTCCACTGAAATACTACTGTCATACAATAAAAAGGACTGAACCATTAGCCAACATCACAGGCTGGATGAATCTCACAGCACTATGCTGAAAGAAGACCCACTTGAAGGACAAGCCCTCGTGGTTCCTCTCCCACGATGCTCCTAACAAAACAACACTGCAGGATGAAGACCAGATCATGGCTTCAGGAGTTAAGAATCAGGGGAAAGAAGACCAAAAAATATAGCAGAGGAATTTTTTGAGGTAACAGATGTGTTCTGGATCCTGCTGGTGGTAGTAGTTACATGAATCTGTATGTACGTTCAAACTCATAAAACTGCACATGGAAACAAAAGGCAAACAAACTGTATATCAGCTTTTAAAAACAGAATTGATCTGTGAGGCCACCTCAGGTGACCATTAACAGTATGTGGCATGGATTATCTGTGGATGACAGGAAGACAGTGGTCTCAGGTTTGCTGTTCTGTAGAAAAGCAGCAACATCAGCACTTGAGTTTCTGAATGCATGCCTGAAACATCAATCATTGCAATCTTCCCCCGAAAACCTCCACTCTAATGCTCACCTAACTCCTTCTCACTGCTCTTCCAACTTGACACTGTCTACATGGAACTGAATCTCAGAGAGATCAAACTTCACCCTGCATGCCCCTTTAGAGCACTCTTTTTTTCTTGCAGTACTAGGGAGGGAATCTAGGACCTCATGCATGTAGGCAAGCTCTCTATCATTGAACCACACCTCCAGCCCCAAAGATTCCTTTATATTAGGATTAAATTTTACCAAAAATAAGCTTGTGTCTGGCTATGTGTGTGCATGTGCATGTTGCGCATGTGTGTCCCCCGAAGAATGTACCTGCTTGAGGTATCTCTGAGCCTTTATAGCTTTGCACCTCACTTTAGGAATTCCCAGGGCAAAGTGGGAAACTGTCACAGCAATGCAAACACACTGAGCTACAAAGACAGAGGCAAAGCACGGGTGTGGAGAGAGACAGCAAGAATATAGGGTAAGACATGGTAACCTCACGGAAGGGTACCCAACACAAGACAGCCACATGCAAAATACCAGAAGGCACTGCCATATTTAGGTAACACTATAGTCCACTGCCAAATTGCCTGAAATTTCAATGACTCAAGCCATGTTTTGGAAATGTGTTACACATGTGCGCATGCACACACATACACACACACACACACACACACACACACACACACACACACACACACACACACACACACACACTGGTTCAGTCTACCTAGCATCTTTATAGTGTTTCAAATGGCAATCTAATTCTTATTTCTAGTCTTCTAGTCAACCACTAAGGCAAGCAAAAATATTATTACAGCTGATGGTTAATTAATAAATTAATAACTCATAAATTATTCAGAACTATTCCAAACATGTCATTCCTTTGTTAGAGAAATAACTGAAAAATAAAAAAATCTTCTGTTACTCAATAATCACTCTGGGACTTCACCCTCCAGGATATTTGCCTGGACAAACATTATGTCTCATCAGTACCTGAAAGAGTATGGTAAACAAAATTACCAATTATATGGGAGCAGCATGGAAAACATGTCCTAAGAAGAATATTATTCTGTTTTTAAATTGATAGTTTCTGAATACTATATAATAATACTACCATAAAATAACAATTCTTAGGAGATAGTAGGCAATGGGGGGGGGTAGTTTTCACTGTGCATGAAGAATGAATGAAAACAAAACTAAACACAAATACATTTACCTAGAAGACCAGAAGGACAATATAAAAAAATGTTAACATGGTTTCTTAGTGGTAAGATTATAGATGATTTTTCTTTTTTCTGCTTTTTGAGTTGGGATAATGAGCATACATTACTATGAAAACAATAATTAGCTACACACACACACGAATTAGATGTTTTCTATTTTGCAAATACACTCAACATTATCTCAGGATATTAAGTAATGTTACAGATTTTCCAACCATGATTTTTCTCTCAGGAATGGGGAAATAAATGTTTCTTGAAGGCAAGAATCACAATTACTCTTGTTTCTAGTCTTCCAGTCAACCACTGTGGCAAAGAAAAACATTCCTACGGCTGATGTTTAATAAATAATGTGAAATTATTCAGAACCATTCCAATCACACCATTCCTCCTTATTAGGGAAAAAATTAGTATGACATATTTGCAAGAGCACCATTCCAAAGTAGCTTGGTCTCTGTGGACAATTACAGAATGTCAAGCTGTCACACAGAACGCCACTAATAACTAAACTGTTCTTTGGATTTCTCATAAGTTAAAAGTTCCCACCCTCCCAAACTGTCAAAGAGGCCCCTTCCCCTCCATCTGTTCCACAGCACCATGCTCAACACGGAAGGGCAACAACAGGACCCTCTGGACCTGTCAGCTCAGTTCATCAGCTGCTCGAGAAGCCAGCCCACTCTATGACTCCCGTCCGTCCCTCATCTGATGCCTGTGTCACAGTGTGGAGAGCAGGCGTTGGCAGCATGCTGGGGTGCCACTGCGTTTGCGTTAAGGTTTCCATGAGCAAACCAGCTCATTTCTAAACCACAGCCAACTGGCTGTAACTAATTTTCAGGATAAAAAATGCACACTGGGTTTTTGCCCTTTAAGCACAGGTATAACTGCTTAGTGAATTAGAGATGTGCTGTTAAAAGCAAATAGCAGCAAAGGAGAGCACAAAGTCAACTATGGAATCTGGGCAATTTGGTATCTTCTTCAATCTTCCTGAAATGTGATTAAGCATGACCTTTAAGAGTAGTGGATCGACCAATCAATTTTGGTGCAACAGCCTTGCATGTGACAGGGGTGGGCCATGCAGACAGAGGCGCCTACCATACCATAGCAGCAGGGCCTAACTATCTCATTGAGCTGGAAAAGTTACTGAGATTTATTTCCATTGATTTTAGTTGCAAGAAAAACACATCAGAAAACTGCAACCTCAGCAGGACACTAAAGGTCGGTCTTGGCTTCTTGAGGATGAACTTGATATCAATAGTTATTAGGACACATTCATACAAGATACACAAGAGAGATGGAGAGAAGATGCTGGTAATCTTACTTAATCCTGTTGCGGCCCTAAATCAGGCTCTGCAGACTGTGGGAAAAATCAAGGAAAAACTTCAATATTCCTGAGGTAAAATTCTGTATGCATGTGCCTGTATTCCAAGGCAGATGTGGGGCAATGCCAGTGTGTGACCCGAAAGCCCTATGTGGGGGGTGGCACGCAGAAGTGGAAGGATAGCCACAGTTGAAGCTGACCTGCTCCTCAAGGGGCTGGGGGACAAGCTGGGAAGGTGGGGATGAACAGCTAGCAGAGCCCTAGGTCAGGCCCAGAGAGTCCCAGGATGCCTGGACCTGGATGAGACCTTCTAACCAGAAAGGCTGGGAGACCAGAGAGGCCTCTGAGCCCTCTGCACTGCACACCTCATCTGTGGTCCATGCACTGACAAGAGTGGCTCCCGGCACTGCACTTCACCTGAACACCAGAAAATGGCAGAGAGGGGCCGGGGATTTAGCTCAGTGGTTCCAGTGTCTGCCTGGCAAGCACAAGGTCCCGAGTTTGATCCCCAGAACCGCATATCACAATGCCGGGCATTGCAGCTCATGCAGAGGCAGGAATGCTGCAAGTTTGGAGCTAGCCTGAGTTATACAGGGCCAGCCTGAACTACAAAGCACGACTCTTGACTCAAAAAACTAAAAAACAAAAAACAAAAACAGCAGAGAGAAACAGAAGAAACTCAAAGAGAACAAAAAAGGCAAAAACTTCTAAAGAGGGCTGGGAATTTAGCTCAGTGGGGCCCTACCTGCCTGGCAAGGGCAAGGTCCTGAGTTCAATCCCCAGTACTGCAAAAAAAAAAAAACCCAAAAAAACAAAAAAAAAACAACCAAACTTCTGAAGAACTTAGGATTGGTGTGAGTACAAAGTTTGTTTGTTTTTTTTCCTTAATCCTAACATCACAAAGAGCCCTACAGTTCAAGCCCAAAACACTGGAGCAATAAAATACTTCTTACACTGTGGGAGGGGTGTGATCAACTCAACAAATACTAGGGCAAACTGTGAGATGGAACTCACATGTAGAGTGGCATCTCAGTTGACAAACAATTCTCTCACAATTCTGGTCGCAAATCAAACTGGATGAGAACCAAATGAAATGCTTCTACAAGGTCAACAATGAACCTAACCATTGAATTTGATTCAGTTCTTGTCCAACTCAGTTTGTGGTCAGAATCATGGAAAGAATCAAGTTTGTGAAATTAGGCACCACCGTATTTAAGAATCAGGAAATATGGGTGCCAGTCACAATGAGGTGACAAGGACAAGTGCCCCAGCACAGGAAAGCACATGCAAGCCTCTAAGAGAATGTGGAAAGGAGTGAGGAGAAGGTGTTTTGGAAAAGACAGAAATCTGGGAAGTATGAGCTATACTTCTGGGACAGAAAAGAGTCTGCCTGAAGAGGGCTCTGTGCAGGCCATCAGCTAGGAGACAACAGGCCGTGAGGGTGCCAGCCTATGCAGGGAGACTGCCAGCAGGGTCACCAGGGGACAGCAGCCTGAAGAGGGCTAGCTGCAGATTCTAGCCGAAGATGCCTGCGGAGCAGTCGCTCTGCAGTGGACAGGCTCCGGGCCTATTAACAGAGGGAAAGCAGGATGTCAGCCTAAGTACAAAGAGCGCCTCTTCTGACAATGAAAGACATTCATGGCTGCAGCGCCTGCTGAAGCTGCTCAAGAAGTGTGTCCCAAGAGGTGGATCCCACAGATGCCAGCCATCCTGCAGGCCCAGACCTCCGCCCTTCCTCCAGGCCTGCCCTCAGCCTCAGCCGGAGCCGGAGCCCCCTCGACAGAGGGCAAGGGCTCTGGGCTCTGTTCTCTCATTGACCTGCTGCCAACATCTGAGCATCTGGTTGGCACCAGGCAAACGCATGATGACTAGAAGACCTGTGACCACCAGTGCTTTTCCCATCAATGCCTGCTCAGGAAACCCAGAGCTCAACACACACACACACACACACACACACACACACAAAACTGCCCAAACTCCCCCACTATACACACAAACTACCCATACTCCCCCAACACACACACACAAACTACCCATGTTCCTCCAGTACACATACACACAAACTGCCCATACTACGCCATTACACACACACACACAAAACTGTCCATACTCCCCCACTATACACAAGCTCCCCAAACTCCCCCACTATACACACAAACTACCCATACTACCCCACCACACACACACAAACTAGCCATGCTCCCCCACTACCTACACACACACAAAGTGCCCGTACTCCCCCACTACTCACACACACACACATGCACACACATTCTGCTTAGTGTAAATGCTCTAATTGATCTTTTCAGCAGAAGTGTCAAGATATAACAGCATTGTAATCAATTGTGAGGTGCGTCCCAAATAACATGCTCCCAATCACAGTTAAGGTACATAAGATTGTCAGTTATCTACTAATAAATTAGATCAGATTCAAGGTGATCCCTAATCACATTTCTACCACTTACTTGCATTTCAGTAAGTTTTCCTGAGTGGGAAAGAAAGGAGAAGAGTTAGACCTTGCTAGTAGGTGGATTTCTAGAATTAACTCAAATGCTGAATGCACTTTGTTCTAAAACCTGGCTACACTGGGAGAAAAGCATGTCTGGCCAGCAGAGTCTGCACCCCTTCTCATCCTGTGATTACTGCCCGTGTTTCTCTAAGCCCTGCTCCATTCTCCTGCTCCATCAGAGCACCACATAAAGAATGAAAACACACATGGGTGCCAAGTGCTAGGGGTCAGTGTGCTCATCATGGTCTGGCCTCCAGATCTGGGTTGTGCAGATATGAGTAGCTATTTAAACTTAATTAACATTAAATAAAATTATAATTTCCACTGCTCAGTAACAGTGGCTACATTTCAGTCACTCCAAGGATACATGTGGCTAATGGTTGCCATATTGGATAATGTGGATATAGAACATTTCCACCCTCAAAGAGCAGGCTACTAATGAGTGCTGCTCTAAATTCCAGAAAGTGAACACCATAAGCCTAAGGCCAGAGAAACCTACATGAGCATTCACTTCATGATCAATTACACAAGAGATGAGCAATAAAGCAAAACTTCTGCAATCCAGGGAAGGGACACCAGGAGGGAAGGGCACAGCCACTGTTTATTGTTTGACTTAGTTCCTGGACATTTGGAAGCTGCAGTGGAGCTTTACAGCCACAGGGCAAAGGGGACAGGGCATCAGCAAGATCAGAGAGAGGACTTAGAATAATTTTAGTCTTTATGTTTCCCTTAGACGGGTCAACTGTTTGTCTACAAACTTCTGCTTCCACAAAGCAAAACAAAACATCTTTTTTTTTTTTTTTTGAAACAAGGTCTCACTTTGTACCTCAGTCTGGCCTTGAACTCACTATGTAGCCCAGGCTAGCCTCGAATTCCAAGCAATCTTCCTGCCTCTGCCTCCTGAGTGCTGGGATTACAGGTGTGAGTCACCATGCCAGGCACTGTGGTATGTGGCACCAGGATCAAACTTGGGACCTTGCACTTGCCAGGCAGACACCAGAACCACTAAGCTAAATCCTTGGCCCTAAAACAAATATATTGGAGAAGAGCTATCATCTGATCTATAAAGACCCCATCTTGAGGCTTAATAATAAAAGATTAATTCAGTGGCTACTTGGTAGTTATGCAACGTGCATGTTCTGGCTAAAGCTAATCTTTTTTTGCAGTTGTTACATTTCAAAGATAAGATAAATACACAGGAATAAGTCTCTACAGTGAAGCCCAAGCACATAGGGGGCAGCAAGAGCTTAGACTTTGCTAAGGGCTTTGCTAAGCTCTCACTACACTCCCAAATGTCCGGCCCACACTGCTGGTCTGTTCTCTCCTCGTGTGTCTAAGCCTTGTGGGTTCCACAGCAGCACTACTCAGAAACCTGTGTTTGGCTACTGAGAAAACAGCATAAGCAGGAAGGTAATAACTTTGTAGGAAGATACTAATTTCTTTGGGGCAGGAACCAACGACATGAACACAGAATAACAGCAAGAAAGAGACCCAGGGAAAATCCTCCTCTCAGGCAGAACAATCTAATGAGGTCTTATTGTACACTTAGCTGTGTAGTAAGTACTTCACAGGTACCGCTTTAGTCCTCACAGGAACTCCAGCAGGGAGACTGCCACTAATCCCGTCTCAGTGAGAAAACTGCAGCAGAGACTCAACAGCACACCTCAAGTCACACAGCTAAGAAGTGACAAAAGCAGGCTAGACACAGACGCAGGCATGCAATAGATAGGTCACAGCCCTGCCTGACTGCTGTCTTGCTTCCTTCACTTGAGGCCAAAGAGCAGAGTCGCATTAGCTGAAAACAGAGCTCACCAAAGTGAGAGTGAGACGCACCAGTGGTGTCGACCAGGCAATTTCATTTCACAGGGGTGAATTTATTACAACATCCATTACAAATATACATGCGTACATATATTATATATAATTAGTACATTAAGTAAGTGGCAAGGTTTTCTTCCAAAACAGATGTAATCAGGAAAGTTAATCTATTGAAAAAAAAACCCAAATAATCAAAAAATAAAGATGATATGGAAATAAAGCAAAATTACTAAGGTGATATGTGAATCTAATTTCTTAGTTGAGAAGAAGTTTAGGAATCTAGCCTGCTACCCAGGCAGCTCCCCCCATACTCTCCCCTGCCCGACCCCAGCCTGCCAGTCCAAAGCACAAGCATGGCCGTGGGCTTGCAGCACCCCAGAGTGCACACAGCAACACCGTCCACCTGACACAGAGCAGAGTCCCTTTCTGATCTTCACAGAAGATCTGTCCCAACTGCCCCGCACCACCCTCGGCACAGCATTCTGGCTATCCTCCTACTGTCCTAGAAGCACTCCTAGGCACCAGGTCTAGTCTCATACACAACAGAGCCAAGATGTGGGTCCCAAATGACCTGGGGCCTTCCAGGTCACTCAGGAGAAAAGACAGGTGTTCCTCACTTCTGCTGATGAGGGGGAATGTGCCAAACAGTTCTACTCCAAAATGAGGCACCAATCCACCAGCCACGTTTGTAAGGAACTGGATATTGTTCTCCCCCTTTTTTGTAGTATTTCACACGGGGCTACTTTCCCAGTCCTTTTTAAAGTTTTGAGACAGGGTCTTCCTAAGTAGCTAAGTTGTCTCAGCTTAGGCTTGAATTTGTGATCATCCTGCCTTGGTCTCCCAGAGTGATGTGATGACAGGGGAGCAACACCATGATCTCCAGCTGGAAAATTGTTTTTTCACTAATGTTCATCAAGTTGTATGACCAATCTATGCAGTTAAATGACAACAGGGCTTTGCTAAGCTCTCCACAATGTGCCTAGTCTCCTATGAGTACTTTATAAACAAAATACAGTAATTAACCTTGGGACCATTGAAAACCACATGTACAAACAGACTAAATTAATATTTACAAGATCAAACAGGATAGCAAAGACGATTAGATCAAGAAGAATTTAGATGTGGGTCAACTCATACTCCAAACCACAAATGAAATCTGCTATTAAGATGCCTTATACTCACTCACGGTACTGATAAGCTGCTTCCAAGGCAGAACATTAGGAAAGGCAAAGCATTTGGACTAATACCAGTGAAGAGAGGACTCCCCATTATCCATTCATTCACAAGAGCCAGCAGAACAGCCAAGACCATTAACTCTACAGATAACACAAAAGCCTGCTTTCAGACAAACCTCCACCGCAGCCCAAAGCAGTGATTAACAATGCCAGAAGAGCTGCAGCTCGATGAGTCCTTACAATGTGCCAGGCACCACCGTTAGTGCTAGCAACCTGGCGCGGGAGCGTCCTGGGTGAGGCCTGCTGTTCATGTGAGGAAGAGGATACATTATTCAGTCCAGAGCACCCAGGAGGAAGTAGCACCGGCCTCAGACAGAGTTGAAGGCCTTAATCATTGTGCTGTAGTGCCGTACACCTAAATGTGCAACTTTACACTTGAATATATCTGACACAACATCCGCTCACATCTCTCCCACAATAACCACGACACCTTGTCGATTCTGTGCCTTCATTCTCATAACCTCATCAACCAGGGCCAACACTGGCATTTTTCACACCTCATTATTAGGTCCACAGCAAACATTGCTCACGGAGGAATACGAAGATTAATCTTCCTTCTATATCTGCATAGATTCCCAGTTGGTACAGTCCTGACAGGGAAATGGAAAGTAATTATACAGTCACCCATCTCCTCTCCTGCTCCGACAACAGTACCAGGGTAGCCAGGTGGAAACACCACCAATTTCGAATGAGGTATAAGTCATTCCAGAAAAGCCACTTTCCCAGAGCAAGCAGGGCACAAGGCCCACAAGGGAAGGCTCTGGGACACACAGAAGCTGCCCTGGACAGCTCAGCGTGGTCAATCTAAGTATAGCCACCCAAACCCACAGACACACAGTGACCAGAGCACGCATCAGATCCATATGCTGTCATGAAAAGCTGAAAGATTTTCAAGGGTCCCATCATGCCCCGCAAGCTAAGGTGATGTGAACCCAGGGGCCATAAGGCCACCTTGCTTACCCAAGCATACCTGTGTGTAGATGGAAAAGCCAAGGGAGACCCACGATGAGGTGGGTGAGGCCCTGCAGTCCTCCCAAGGATTCTTGGGAGCTGGCCGTGGAAGGCCCAGCTGCACTGCCTGCCCTTGGGGTCCACACAACACCCAAGAAATGTCCCTTTTTGCTAATGTAACATGGGATGCATAGTCAACAGAACCTAGCTACAGGCAAGAGCGAACCTTCACCTGCCCCACCTCACTTGAGCCTGAGCCAGCTCCATTCAGCAGGATTATCTCAAAGCTCATCAACTCAGGCCAAGTTGTGTTGAGCTAGGTTCTGCCACTGAGTACCGTCTGGCTGCAGGCAAGGCACTTTCAGTGCCTGAGCTCTTGTGCCCTATCGGACTCCAGCTACTGGACTGCATATCCCTGGGGGACTGGAGAAGGTAGCAGGTGAGGAGTTTGGGCTATGGCCACCACGAAAAACCATTTCCAGGGGAATCACATACGGCACAGCACCAGAAAAGAGAGGGACCACAGCACCTGGTGCATCCAAGGGCTCTGTCACAACTGCAGCCAGCTCCTGCCTGAAAGACCCAGAAACAACTGAGGTAGGGCAGAGGTGGTGAACCCAGGCCACATGTGCTGCTGCGGCAGGCTGCTTGTTATCACTGACAGCTCTCAAACGTTTGACATGTAAGCCGAGAAAAGGGAAGGATTTCAATTTCTCAGGTGCCAACTTAACCAGTGATTGGGAAATTCTGCCTGTAAATGGGATTTTCTAGCAGACAGTCTCAAGCATTGCTCTAGGAAGTGAGGAAACTTCCTAGGTTTAGCTTCCTTTGAGATTTTCCAAATGCCCATGCTCCTTTACTTCCTCAACTACAACCTTTTAAAAAATATTTTTTTGGGGATTTTTGTTGCACCATCCCTAGAGAGCTCCTCTTCAGTGGTGATGATGAAGACCTCACCGCTACCCTGCAAAGTGAAGGTAATAAACACAACCACAGGCTGATTCAAGGAAAAAAATTTGTCAAATGATAATCCCATCTTTTTAACATTAAGAATTCTAAGATGAGGCCAAGCATGGTAGCCCACCCTTGTAATCCCATCTCAGGCGTACTGCAAGTTCAAAGCCAACCCCCACAACTTAGCAAGGCTGTCTCAAAATAAATTTAAAAAGAAAAGAAACCAGAAGAGCTGGGGATGTAGTTCAGTGGTATAGCACTTGCCTGGTATGTGAGAGGAAGCCCTGGTTCACAGCCTGGCCCTGCCCACCCATACACAAACACAAAAGAACAAACGTGACGTGGCCACCAATTGTAAAAGGAACAACTTTGTATTACGCTGAGTGAAAACATGCTGAATGTGATCGTCTGAAAGTCAGGTATAAGAAAGACGATGTAACAGTTCCTGCCCGTCTTCATCTCCTCCAGAGCTTCCACATATAACACAAGGACACGGGTCCTCTTTTCCTACCTCACAGAGAGGAGGTGGTCAGCAGCAACCTGAAAGGTCACGTGAAGGTCAACATGTGACAGAAATGTCTGGGCTCTCCACATCCACAACTCTACAGCTTTAGTAAAACTGTCTAAAAAGCCAAGGACTTTACAGCCAGTCCCATTATCGATGTATCACATTTCACTTATTCTAAAGCCTGAAATCATAATGTGTCTATGACCATGCTGTCTGAAAACCACCTCTAACAGCATGTTTGTTCTGCAGTAGCATAAAAAAGAATGCTATGCCTACAATCCATGGCATCTTGCATTCGACAAAACAGAAGTGAAGTGGTGAGTGCCCCCTACCATTCGTACTCCCTCCCCAAGCCTGCAAAAACCTGGAAACCCACTCTAGCGCCATTCTGAAAATCCTGCTGGACTCAAAGAAGAACAGCAGCAGCCAGAAACAAAACCTCCCGGCCTGGAGAAAGTGAAATTTAACTCACACACAAAGATAAAAAGGCCCAGTTCTCCACCCGTGAGACAAAGCACACGGGATCAGAATCCAAACCAGTGCCTTTCCTTTTTAGAAGCTTTTAACTCAAACTCAAGTATTCACTTTGGAGAGTCTGGGATCTCAGGGAGGGCAAGACAAAAAGAATCACTTTCAGAAAGACTTCGGTGAAGAGCCATGGACCAGCATGGGGCTTCCAGGATGGGAGACAAGCTTCAAATTTAAACAGTAATTTGTGCATAATTATCCTCACAGGTTGATACAAGATAGTTAGATTAAATAAATTAATCAAAGTACAAATTGCACTGGCAAGCTCCAGTGCTTGGCTTCTCTGAAGGCCAACCTGCCAGCAGCTCCAAGGCTGCGTGGCAGTCACACTCTGGAGCCAGAGGCGGGTGATCTGAGGAGTAGCCCCAGGGAGGGCTCTTCCAGCCGTGACAATGGGAGCCTTAAACACCAGATCCATTACAGCCTCTGTGCCCACAAACAGCCCTTTGTACATCAGGCTGGAAATACATCCTGGGGAAAGCAGCCACTAATCGCCTCACATGGCACACAGCTCCAGAGTCTGGGACATGTGACCTCCCTCGGCCGCTGCCATGACCTCACTGGTTCTGTGAGAATGGCTGCCAGGGTCTTGGCCACCCCTGTCAGCAACAATGCTCACTACCATGCTGCTTCAGTATCACAGTCCCCAGGGTGCATGTTCAGACACTCCGCTGAGGTCTTCACCAAATCTGCACCAAAACCCAGAAGGAAGGAGCTAACTACTGCCTCCAGAGAAAGATGAGCAAACAGACTCCACAGAGGCCAAGCAACCTGCCCAGTGTCACACAGAATTTGATACAGTTGCCTGAGCTGCCTGGGAAGGGAAGGGAGAGTGTGCTGTTTCAAGGAGAAAAGAAATTAACAAACTACTGAAATCCAATTTCCATTTCTGTAGAGTGTCGGGAGTAGAGATCTGTGGTAGCCTGAGTAAGCAGGTCCCTGACATAAGGCAAAGTAACAGTGACATGATCTTGTCACGATGCAAATACACCCCCATGCCTGCATAGGCATGGCTGGAAGCAGCTGGTCAAGAGAAAAAATGATGACAGCGGACCAAAAAATGTTGTAGAACAACCCTTCAGGACACCCATGACGTAGACATGACCTTCATATCTGAAGTGGGCCAGCTCCTGAAGGTCTTTCTGTCCAACTGGTCAGGAGAATGAGCACTAGGAACAAAGGATGTCACTGTCCACAGACCAGGACGGCTGCACAAGCCCACTCAAAGGCCGTGCTACTCTGGAACCTTCATTATGGTGCCACCCTCCCAGCGTCTCTCTCCACCCTCAGGCTAGGTTGTGCCATCACAAATCAATGGTCAATACATTCCTCCCCAAGTTTCACCTCTCTCTCAGCTCCAACTAATACAGAGCCTTCTCCATGTAGATGAATATTCCTGCAACACAAAGGACATTTTCCAAAAGAAAGGGGGGATGGGGCAGAGGGTATAGTCCAGCTTTGGGAGGAAGTCCTCCAGTTGGAAAGTGAGTCAGGAGACGCGAAGGCCGGTCACTTGTAGCAACACACTCCCTAGGTGGTAGAGGGGCTATCCAGGGCAGCACAGTCACAGTCAGACCCGCTGCGGTCTACACATTTAGCCGTTGAGCTTTTCTCACTGTACTTACACTCGTAGTAGTTTGCACATGAAGTTGATCTGGCATATTTTTAAACTGCATTGTTTTGGCTTGACTATTCTATAATAAACTTTTATAAAGTATATCAGGTTAACCACTGCAATTTGGGTTCTATTTTAAGAAAGGTATAAACACTTTATACATAAAATGCTGTTCTTACATTTTTTAAAATGCTGATTAGTACCATTTTCCACACAGCACTGGCTCTTACTATTGCAGCCAAAGATCCCCAAAAGGCTTCTGATGAAAGGCAGGACTGTTTTCTTAGAGAAGAGTATTCATTTCATTCACGGACCAGGAGTTCAGAACTCCAGCCCAACGCTGGTGTCACACCAGGATGCTCCGCCGAGGGCTGCAGCGGCCTGGGATGATGAGTGTAATGCTGCTGTGGGCTGGATTCCTGGGACCCTTTCTATGGCCCTGAGGACTTGGGAATGAGTCACACTCTCATATTTAGAAAAAGAAGCACCCAAAAATATGGCACAAAGACATAGGTGTATCAGAGAGAATGACAATTTACCCAGAGCCAACAACTCACATAATCAGACTATTATATATTTAAAATAAGAGTAACGACAGTAACCAAGTTCAGGGACCTCATAGTTTGTGTAGAGTTACAGAAATGCTCTGAGAGAGCACCAAAAAGAGGAGCCATTTTTGAGCCCTGCTCCCATTCTAGACCCATAGACACCAGCACCACATTCTCTAGAATACTGAACACTGGACAGGAGCAGGGCCAGACACTGCCAATCATCCAGCCATTTATAGCCTGGAGACCTAGGGCAGGTTATTTCAGTTTTAGGAATCCAGTTCTCTCCCCTACAAATGAAGGCTGAGCCCATCCAACTCTCACAGCAGACAGAGAGCAGAGGGCAACGCTAACACTAGCACGCACCAGTCTCTTTCCTGAGATGCTCATAACACACAACACTGACACTCACACCACCCTGGAGTGGACAATGTCCCAACCTCATTCCCCACACCAGGAGATAGGAGTAACCTCACCAAGATCAAGTCAATGAAGGGAGAGGCCATGACAGCAGGTACAGAGCCATGAATTAATCCACACCACACAGGCCCTGTCTGCACATCAGAAACTATGCAGTGCTGCATACAGTGCATCTGAGGTACTTCTGTAACTTTTCCTCTATCCTTTCTCTGCCCTTTTCCTATCTGCTTGAAAATAATCAAGATAATTTGCCTTCTGTTTATATCCCCAAACTAGTTTAAAAAAAAAAAAACACCTTAATATGCATTACCCTTCAGTGAGCCAGGCCGTGAGCGGAATGCAGACGGCAGACAGCCTCTGCTACAGCTGTGCGCTCCAGGAGCAGTGGCAGGAGACATCTCCCTGGCCTGCACCAGGCAGAGCTGGGATACCGTCTCTGCTTCTCGCTGTCTCTTCTCACACACACAAGTCTGGGTTACAACACTGACTTTGAGGACAGTGGAGCTACTTACTTAATTCCACGTGTGGGGTAGCTCGGTGCTTGGGAGGCTGGTACAGCCTCTGTCCCTGAGGCAACACTGTACTGCCCCAGCATGCTGTGACACAGGCACTGTGGTGGAGGACTGAAGAAGCATAGGTGGACAAGATGCGGGGTTCAAAAACTCTCCAGGATGTGTGACTGAAACTAGGTATGCACAGAAGAGATCTAACTGCCAAAAAAAAAAAAGAAAAAGGGTATTGGCACCCACTGAAGCAGAGCAACAGCTCTGGCGGGGACATAAGGTGGCAGGGCACACATAGTACCTCAAGGTGACTAGGAGCCAAGCTGGGGAACTTAGGAGACCAGGTCAACCTGCTACAAGTGCATTATGGCATCTGTCCCACTCAAGCACATACCGGGCTATCAGTATACTTTAGCATGTGAGGTATGTGACCAAACTTGCATTTCAGAAGTCACACAGATGCTCCGTGGAGAGAACACTAGCACAGGTGAAACAGGAGGCTGCTCGGGGGACTGACACTAACGTTCCAGCCACAGGAGACACTCACTCATTTACAGCACACGTTTGCTGCTATTACTGGGCTGCAATGGAAAGTCCCCCGTGGACCACCCCAACCTGCAGGGGGTGTCAGTATCCCTCTCGGACCCAAGCAAAGGGGGAGCCTGCAAGAGCTCCCTTCCACTTGGCCACTCCCCCTAGCCACCTCTGCCAACCAGGAGCTCTGAAAACCTTCCTCAAAAACAGTCCATGCCCATTACTATGTGACAAAGACCAACGCTGCACTATTCAGAGGAAGTCTCAACAGGAAAAGCAACATCCCCGTAAGACATCTTGCTAGGAAATCACTATGTTCCGGCTTTGTAAGCTGAGGTCCCCAAGCAGTGTTCTGGCCGAGGATCCTAACAAACTGCCAGCAGGATAATGTAGCTACGCTGTCTGAGCCAGTGTGAAAATGCATTACAGTCTCAATGTCTGAGAGCATCCAAGCAATTAAAACGAACACGGATTGCTCTGTGTGAGACTGGAAAAACAAGGGATAGAGGAGTGGCGGCCTCCATAACTCGCAACAGGGTTTTGTAGCATTTTTTTAAGGCAACAAGAGCGAGCATTTTTGCCATTCAAATCCAGCTAGAAGGGATCTAGGCAGGAACGTCTCCAGTGGCTCAAGCCAGGGGTGAGGGATGGAGGGGCACCAGGGGATGGAAGCTCGAGGTGATGAAGGCATGAGTGCCAACTCTCTACTAGGTAGGCTGACTCCCTGCAAATGTGGTGTGCTCTAGCCCTGCTCCCCACTGAGCAGGGAACCTGGAAACCTCCACAGAGCTTTGAACAAAGTGCCCGAAGGGTCACCACATCATTTTAATGCTCACTGAGAAGCCAAGAATCCGTCTATCTTGGAGCTAATTCTCATCACAAACACCAGAGATGATGCACTATTCCCACATTTGGTAAGTTCAAGAAAACGTACTAAATTATGGAATGTGAGTTTAGATAGCAGGAGGACAATGCTCACTATCAGCAGTTACCTGGATAAAGAGCAGCTGGGCACTCAGCAGACAGAAAGGGTGCCTTTGGAGGTGTTCAGCCCAGATGAGAACACAAGCATGTGCTTCGGGCTGATCCCACGCACACACAGACCAGCTCCAGGGTCAGCTACAAATACAGCCTCCTTTTTCTGTGGCTGAGTTTTCCACTGGTTGATCACCTGCTGTCAACAGCAGTCTAAAGTCAGTAAATAGAAAAATCCAAAAGCAAACAAGTCAAGTTTTAAACTGCATGCTACAGTGTGAGATCCCACTCCACTCAACCCAGGACAGAAATCAACCCTCTGTCCAAGTCTCCACATGCATCCTCCACCTGCCTGCACGTCACCAAGCAACTGTCCTGGTGATCACATCAACTGCTGCAATTTCACAGGTAAGCACTTGTGTTCAGAGAACCTTACTATATTGTAATAATGGACCGCAGCACAAGAGTAGTTACTCTGGCAGTCAGACATGTCAAAGACAAGCATAAAGGCCTGCCTTTAATAAAAAGGCAAAAGTTCCCAGCTTAGAAAGGACAGAAAAAAATCATATGCTGAAGATGCTAAAATCCATCATAAGTCTTCTGTTCCAAAAACTATGCAGAAAGATAAAGAAATTCATGCTAGTTTTGCCACTGTACCTCAAAATCCAAGGTACAGCACAGGGCAGAATGAGTGCTTACAAGGAATTCACTTCCAGGGTTAAGCAACTCCCAGGGTCTCAGATATCTGCTGAGGGTCCTGAAATGCGCCCAGGCAGGATGACTGCACAGGGAATTACAGATGTGAAGCAGCTTTTCCTACAGTCACCAACCCACACTGCAAAGAAAAGGCAGGAGGAGGTTCCATTATGACAGAACAGACCAGGTCAGGTCTGAGGCTGACAGCAGCAGGGATATGAGTACCCTAAAGCTCATCAAGTAATTAACTTTCCTCCTGGACACAATTTAAGTCCTGAAATCAGGGAGGACCCCTTACTTAAAACAAGCATAGCCTTAGGTTGGAACAGAGTAAAGGCAAACTAGTAACATGCCAAGGGCAATAAAGCAGAACCCTTTCTATCACTAGCAAGGAATTTGCATTTGCATTAAGCATGCGGCAAAATTAAAATGCAGCAAGCTATAAAAACGGGATGATATTTAAGATGCCCAGACAACAAGACACAATTGCCTTTCTGTTCAGACACATCTCTAGATAACGTGCTTGTGCCAGGCAAGTCTTTCGGCACTTCTATGAGTTATGGTCCTTGTTGATAATTAGGAAAGGTAAGCTGAGGCATTTATGGCTACTGGTTAAGGGAAAGACCAGCAGCACATGCACTGAGCTCCTCTGGTTGAGTTAGAGAATGTATGGAGACCAAGTCCCAGGAAGCTGGAATTGGTCAGCTTCACTCACTGTGTCTAAAACACTGTCTGCACACAGTAGGTGCCTGACACAGGAGCTATCTAATAAGACTTACTGCAAGGCCAGCTGGAAAGGTCCTAGAAAAAGGCCTATCAGTTGGTAGCAGAGCTGGGAAATGATTATAACTGAGCTTCCTACAAAGCAATCACTTTCTCGTATGGGAATGCACACACTCTACCCTGCACACTTTCCCCTCCCAACTCTTACATATACAGAGGCATCAAGGAGCAAGCTCTGGCCAAAATGCTCAGGGGCAGCAACTATCGACAGGTGATCAATAACCAGAAGCCTACTCACTGAAAATAACCAATTCAGGATGTTGCTCTCTAATCCTAAATCACAGGGGCATGCATGATGGGGAAAGAAGGGAGAACAGTAGCTCAGGAACCCCATGGAAGACTAAGTACAATCCTGTTTAACAGAAGGACACGGGGCCCAGGGATTTTGCTTGGTGGTTCCAGTTCTGCCTCGTAAGCACAAGGTGCACAGTTTGTATACATAAAAAAAGAAAAAAGGGATGAGATTTAGCTCAGTGGTTCTGTGTCACTGGTAAGCAGAAAGGTCTGAGTTCAATCCCCAATACAAAAAAAAAAAAAAAAAAAAAAGACAAAAGAGGGAAAGAATGTATCTAGACAGGCCTCCCTCCCTCCCTTTCACTTGTATCTGGAGCTCAGGCACTTCTCTCTTCAAAAGCTAAAGGGCTATTCCCCTGGGTCACACCCAAGCTTAGCTGGCCCTGAGGACCCCTTCTGCTCTGTCATGAGGACGGACTAGGTCACCCCTGAGGAAAGGCTGTGTCTTGGCAAGACTCAACACCAAGAGAAAAAACATGTTTTTCTGGACATCCCCTTGGTGTTCTTTTTCCAAATTGCCAGCACACTGCTGGTCCCACTAAGAGGGTGGGCAGTGCGACCACAGACATGTTACCCTCTATAAAAGAAGGTACAATGACTTTTTTATCCCTAAGGTCCTCTTGAGATGTGACGCTTAGTCAAAGGACGTTTCCTGGAAATAGAATACGGTGGTACTCAACTAGTGCCCAGATGCTTGGTACCCAAAGGTGACACCATGGTCCCAGCCCAGGAGAAACACATGACACAGTACAGTCAGTGCAGACACCCAGAGGCTGTGGGGCAGAAACAGTTGCAATCAGCTCTGCTTGGTCTTCACTGAAGTACAAGGTATCTCAGGCCAAGAGCTGGACGACAGCAGGGCACAGTCAGCCACACCAGGTTCCTTGGCAAGGCCACAGTGAGTCTGCAGGAGACTTGAGACAGGGCCTCTACATCACAGGTTTGACAAAAGTCTGGGAATGTGACAGGCAGAGGGAGTAGGAGGGAAGTTACTGGACTGCCAGAGGCTACCAGAGGATCAAACTATCTAGTGGCCAAGCAGGGGTCTGAGAGAGTCGCACCCACTTCGGTGAATCAGCAAGGCTTGGGTGGCAGGCACTAGCCTCAGCATCGAGCGTCCCAGGTCCCAAAGCTGCAGCAAGCTGTGCCTTCAAAACGAGTGAGTGACTTCAGTGCAGAGGAACACCAGGGGAACACAGAGTATGAGCTCCAGAAGCCAAAGGACAGTGGGGGACAGGGGCATAATGGCTGGCCTGGCCTCACCTCCCTGGTACCGGGCAGCAATCTTGACCCAGCACAGAGGAGTCCTGGGAGCAGACGGCCGCCAGGGCACCAAGGACAAAGCCACTTGGCACTCACACCACGCGTTCTCCCTCTCTGCTTGCACCTAACAAGCACCACACGAAATCTGGAAAAGGTCAAGGTGAAGCAAACTGAAGCAGATGCCGAAGGAAAAAAACACAACCTAAAAGGAAAGAGGAAGCAATTCTGGAGCATCAGTTAGCTCAGGCAACACAAACCGCAGTAATTACTTCTTGCTAAATGACATGTGTGCCTGCCCTGCACTAGAAACTCTGTGCTTCTGATCAGACTTTCAGGATGACCCTGAAACAGGCCTCTGCCTGCTTGACAGTCCAGCTGCCTGAGGCCTCAAGATGAAGGGTAACTTGCGCAAGTCTCAGTCCTACCATGGGACAATTGGTCCGGTGGGATAAGAGCAACAATAAGGGTAAACACCGGCCCATCGAATTTGGGTTCATCTCAGAAGACTTTCCAGAGGAGGCAGCAGCTAACCGGACCCCTAAATGAGGAAGCGTTTTTCACATGAAGGAGACAGAAGAACGCGTGCAAAGACCCTAGTGTGAAAAAGGTCACAAGCTCTTGGAGAATACCACTCATTCTGCAGAACAGAACTGGCAGAAGAGCAAGGAGAGGGGGAGAAGTATTTGCAGGCAAAGTCACACTAGGTTCTGGATTTGCTTTAAAATGTTCCAGTCCCGGCAGCCATCCAGAAAGGAAGCATGCAGGGAGAGGGACAGGGAGACAAATGACAAAGACTGGCCAATGCTCTGAATTGTTGAAGCTGGGAATGCAAAGGTTCGTTATATAATTCTTATTTCTGGGCACACTTGAAATTTCCATAATAAAGTTTTGCTTTGTCTCCTCAGGGGGAAGGGGGGAAGAAGAGTAGAAAAGCAAGCCAGAGCCAGGCCAAGACAGGACTGCAGGCAGGGACTGCAAGCAGAAGACCTGCAGCATCAGTGCAGTGTGTGCAGCAGACAGATGAGGAAACCAAGGCTAGAGCATCTGGGGTGGCTGCCTGCAGGCTCGAGTTCCAAGAGGGAGCTACAACAGTTCTTATGAGGGATGCGGGGAATCACCAAACAGCGACGAAGTCAGAAGTCTGCTTTATGAAGCTCCTAGGAGAGCTGCAGGGCAGAAACTAGATGAGAGAAGGGAGAGACCCAAAGGGGAGGGTGGGCATCACCCTGAGCAGCCATGGGTACCTAGGATCAGGCACCAGGAAGCTAGAAGGGAGAGAGGGTGGAGAAGCTGTGAAAAAGTGGGGTGATGGCTCTCAGGTGATGGTATGAGGCTCATGCTGTGGCCATGGAAACTTAGTTCTTGGCCATGTGGCTGGATGGGGTATCCAGAGAGGGGCAGGTCTGGTGTGGAGCAGAACATTCACTCTGGACTGCTTCCCTCAGAGAGGCCTGGAAATGTCCCCAACAGGTGTCCAGGGGCAAGGAGGTATCCTCCTAGATCTCAGGAAAGATTTAGCCCAGTAAGAGTTAGGTGTTAGGGTACACCTGGGGTGTGGGGGAGTGAAGCTGCAGAACAAATGCACTGCCTGGAGAAGCTGGAGCAGAGAAAGAAACACTCCCAGTAATAACCTGGCTCCTCTCCCCAGCACACGAACACTAGAAGAGAACACAAGGCAACGGGCGGCAGAGAAACGGGCTCTCTGAACGGCACGACAGCAGGCTGCTTCTGCCACCTGTGTGCAACTGGGTATTAGGAAAAACAACACATGACAACTTCCTTCCTAGTGCATTCAGGGTAAGAGAAAGTGCCCTTGTGAGGCTCTGGTCACAATCTAGAGAAAGTTCGGGATAAGCCACATAGACCCGACCTGTCCAGAGAAGGCTAATGGGACAGCACCAGGAAGGGCCTCAGGATGAACACAGACAGCAGAGTGACCTGTGCAGGCCAGGCTGCAGCTGGGGGAGTGTCCCGGTTCTCTCGCCTAGAAACACAGGGATCACAGCCTGACCCCAATAATAGCAACGGGACACTTCTCATAAACCACAGTGAACCAGCGAACATCAGGACGTGGGACTGGCCCAGAGCCTTGGGAGAGCAAGCAGTGAAGTCACAGGGTGGCACTTCATCTCCACTCACATTTCCTCTCAGTGCATTAAGGAGGCCGCTGCTGCCTGGAGCCCTCTGAGGGATTTTCCACTAAGGTCCAAAGGGCTGCTGCCCTGTTCAGGAGCACGAGCCATAGCTCCAGATACTTCAAGGACATTCCTCGGTAAGAGGAGAGGAACAGACTCCATCCAGCTCCAAGACGGGCACTCATTTGCATACCTGGGGGACACATCAGTAATGTCACCCCTCACTGACAGGGCCCCAAGAGGACCTCAGCCTGCCCGAGACAATGGAACCCAGGGAAAAGGCATGGCATGAGCTGGCACAGCTAGACACTGGGAAACCAAGGCTCATCACAGCTGTGGAGAACCTGTGCAGGGCCCGTGTGCATCACACCTGTGTGCGTCACACCTAGACAGGAACCTTAACTCCTCTGCCTGTCACCGCACCTGAGCTGGTTCAGATGTGTCGTACTCTCTCCCCACATGGCTACACACGATATGCAGCCACTACCCACCCAGGTTGCCAAGCACAGAGGTGCAGACAGCGTGGGTGCCTCGGCCTGGCTATAATGCTGGTACTGGGACAGGATGGAACCCCCCCCCCACAGCCCTGCCATTATCACATGCTGAGTGACAGCTGGATGTTAGCTCAATGCTGATCTTTAAGCTGGCTTTTGTGTTCAAACCTTTTCCTAAGAAGCAATGCTAAAATTTCCAAGCAAGCCCACATTTTCCCACCAGGAAATAGGACTTCAGCACTGATCAGGATTCCAAGCCCTGGGCAGGTCTTGCGGAATCCCTCTTGTCTGGACCTGAGGTCCCTTTCACCTCTGCCCTGCGGGCCTCTCAACCCTTACATTCCCCTCCAGGCTGTATGAAGAAACTAGTTCATACTCGTGTGTGAAGCGCTCATGTCCACACTTAGGCTTCCTGGGGCAGTGGGGGTGGGGTGGGGTACAGAATGTCCACCTTCACAAGTATATACCAAAGTCACGGGCAGGAGGCCTCCACCGTAGCAGCAGTCCTGGAGAAGAGGCCGGAGCAGCCCGGAGTCTGTACACATCCTTGTTTCTCCAAAAATACTTCGGCCCCTTTGGGGGTACTCTGTGTCACGAAAGGACACTACTCGGTTACTTCCCTTTGTCCTCAGTCTTCCTGAATTGTCTCCGTCTCAGAGAGTAAGAACCGACAGTCACAGGGCGGCCTTGCAGCTGTGAGGCAGAGGAACTGGGCTAAGGGCTAACCTGGACTAGCTCTGGAGCCTGGGCTCCTAAGCACAAGGCACTGCTGCTGCCCCACAGATGAACACACACACACACACACACACACACACACACACACACACACACACACACACACACTCTCTCTCTCTCTCTCTCTCTCTCTCTCTCTCACTGCGCCTGATAATCATAACTGCCATGTATTTGGTCCCGACTGCCTGTGAGACACCCAAAGCTTTCTTTTTCTTAGTGATGCTGGGGACTGAACCCACAGCCAAGAAAACACTAAACAGGTGCTCAACCACCAAGCTACAACCCCAGTCCTTCATAACCCAACTCAGTCTTCACTACAACCTAACAACACAAATGCTAGTACTAGCCTCACTTTATTGATTCTCCGAAAGAATTTTCTGACTTGCTGAAGCCATAGCAGAAATGCAGAGTGGGACCCGAACTTGGGTAGTGTGATGCCAGAATGCCCACCTGAGCCTCTATGGTTCAGCTGCCACCTGTCTGGAAACCCAGTGAGTAGGCTTTACTTTGCTGTGTGGTTGTAGCACTTTGTTCTTTTTGTAACAGCTCCCACAGAATCCAGCTTTGAAGCTGGGGAAGGGATGGTACAGGGTTCAAGGTTAATAAGAGCAGCCTGCGACACAGTCAGACACACCGCTAGCAAGTTCACCTGAGCATGTGGGCACCATGAAAATCAGCTTCAGGAGAAAGAGTACCTGTGAGAATAATACCCGGAGCTCTTGTGACAAGTGCAATCCAGAGCAGCGCCCCATCCCGAAAGTTAAGTTTCGGGGAGCACTAAAGGAACTTTCCTTCTGAATGTATCTCGAAAGAATCTGTCTTCCCTGACCTGTATCAGCTATGCAGGGAGAAGAATGAGTCAGGGGGACTGCTGGCAAAGAAAACAGAACAAATTAATGAGAACCCACGGAGTGGAACCACCACCCAGACTGCTCTTCCCAGACGGTCTTCCCATGCTGACAACGTGACAGCTGCACAGAACACCTGGTGTCAGGTGCGGCAGCTCAGATCAGCCTGACTCAGTCAACTCCAAGAGACTTACACCAGGTCCCACCCCTCCTGGGTGCGGCTGTGGACACCGCACAGCGGGGGACAGGCTGCAGAGCTCAAAGTGCCGACCTCAGCCCTCTGAGAGCTGCTCCTCAGTTCGCAGCGGACCGCACCCTGGCCTTCCAAATTACCTCCTGGAACCCTGCCCTGGCCCCAGCACAAGATCTCAGAACTTTCTCTCATCTATAAATAGCACAACTGGACTTCTCAGTAAAGGCTGCAAATGGAAAGGCCCTTATCACACTTCGTCAAAAATACAAACAAGCAAACCACAAAAGGGGTTGTAAATTAAAAATTCAACAGAAAAAGCTTTTATTTATTCTTCATTCATTCAGTGAATTTTAATTGCATGCACCTCCCAAGGACTCCCAGCAAGGAACCAGATGGACGCAGGAGCTCTCTGCCGAGATTTAGGATTTACCCTCAGGCGAGGACAAGGTCCCTGCAGGAAAGGCTCAGCCCTGCACTAGAAAACAATTCCAACCCTGGCAGCTCCAGGATGCAAAAGCAGAGAGCCTTTAGGGGTAGAGGAGGGAGATGAGCATCTCCGTAACTCACAGCCACGGAGTAGGGGGAGTCAGAGGACAGTTCAGGAAGGGAGAGTGAAGAAGTATCTTCACTCTCAGGTGAATAATCTGGAACCAGAGCGGCTCTTTCCTCAAGCACGTTAAAAAAAAAAAAAAAAAGGTAAAAAAAGTGCTCTGCTCAGACTCCTTCTTCACTCTCAGAAGGAACTGAACTTCCAGGCTCCTTGCTGCTTCCGCTATCACCAGGGAAAGCGCAGCACTGTCTGCTCTTCCAGGCAAACATAGTCACACACCCTCAGATTTGATCAACTGCTGACTGAAGAAGATACCACCTCTACACTAAAGAGGGACGAGCTTTTTTCCCTCACCATTATTCCCTAAGTGATACAGGGCAATGACGATTACACAGCACAAACATTTCATTAGAGGTCAGAAGTTAGGTAGGGGTGACTTCAAGTATAGAGGAGAGGCTGCACGTGGTGCATACCTGTAGTCCCTGCTACTCTGGAGGCTGAGGCAGGAGGATCACTTGATCTCTTAAGTTCAAGGTCCCATCTCAAAAAGAAAAGATAGAGGAATGTATATGGAAGGATGCATGTAAGACTTGAGTACCTAGGTATCCTGGTTTTGTTTTGGAGATTTTTTTTTTGGTACCAGGGATTGAACTCAGGAGTCTGAGCTTGTGAGACAGGCTCCAGAACCATTGCGCTAAATCCTCAGCCCTACCGATATATTCTGGCGTCCGGAGGTGTAGGAGATTCCACAACTTTCTTTTGTGGACCAACTCTCCAAAAGTAGTCTTTGGCCAGACAAAGGAGCAAAGTCAAAGCTGAAAATAAGGGCCTGGTGATAAGGGTCCTGGAAACCTTGGAGAGTGACCTTCAAGATAAGTTCCTCCTAACTCACAACATCTGAACACAGTAAGTGCTATAAAGTCTACACTGACTCTTGTATAGCAAGGGCAGCATTGATGCCAATTATTTTTTGCCCTAGTCAAAAGAGCTTGTCATCCTTCCGCAGAACAATTATCTACAGGCGCCTAATAGTTAAAAGCTAAGTTCTTTCCCCGGTTCAGCATGGAAAAAGTGCTGCTCACAGCAATTTGACATCATTTCACTAAATTAGATTAATTTTTTAAATGTGTTATTCTAACAATTATGCCAACTACCATGTAATTAATACACCAACTGGCTTTACAAAACTTGTGAAAATTCCCTGAAGAAAATAGCTAGTCATTAGGCATGCATGAGATTCTTCCATGGCCAACAGCTGATACAACAGAAAGTTCACCACAGAATGGGCGGTGTCAAAACCCTTCCCACGCTTCCTTCGACCCCTGGCCAATAGCACAGACATTGGCAAGTCACCCCGACTTCATTTAACATGTTAATGCACTCACTCTTTTACATTCTCTAAGGGTAAAATGATGAATGGCGAAAGCTCTCACAATTAAAAAGCTCTTTTCATTGTAGGAGAAGCAAGATAAAACCCATAATTAATTGTTCTGCTTCTTCCATGTGACCAGCTGGAAATTAGAATACTGCCTTATTTCTGGAGGCTACTTCTGGAGTTTATTACAGAAATGTACATAAGGCATCTTCACCCTGTTTCCTCTTTTCTTTTTGGGTTTTAGGGACTCGCATTATTTGCTCTGAATGCTTCCCAGAACCAACTAAGGTATAAGTAAGTAAAGGTCACAGGGGTCATTATCTACCTTAACAGATGATAAAGTTTCCCTGAAGCCCTCTTCTGAGCAACTGCCAGGGGCTGCCTCACCCTTATTGCAAGGCCTATGAGCTAGTAACACAGTCTCAGCAGAAAAGAATACAACACATTGATTAGTGATATCTTCCCTGGAAAGAGCAAAAGTTTGATAACCCATGCATGATGGATTGTCAATTGCGTCCTGTGTTAGACCATTATAAATGCTTAACAATTGCATACAGATGGAATGAATAAAATGTATAAATGAAACATACTATGAATTATTTCTAGGATGCAACAAAAAGGGGGAAGAATGTTATCTATAGTTGAAAATCTTAAGCAAAACTGAACTAAGCATCAGGTTTTAGAGGAAAAAACAATGACCTAAGTCAGGAAACCCAAACTAGTCCAGCTGGGGCACTGTAAAGAGGTCACTACTCTAACCCTCGGTCTGCTTGGCTCTAACGCAGGAGGATGAATCTCTTGACTGTTCTCTTCTGCTGGGGCACTAGCAAATGAAAGCACACAGTCACTATGTAGATGCTTCACCTCACCAGCCCAGGGACAGGCCGACAAACTCAGCACATGGTATATATTTATATACATATATATTTTTATACAGGCTGTTTACCTGTAGCATATCCAAGCCAAGAAGTCCCATGTACATAATATTTCTTTCCCTTAATATAATTTCTCTTCCCCCCTGGGATAAGGTTGGGATTCGGAGATTTCTATTTAACAGCTAAACAATTAAATTCAGTGAACAAGTAAACCACCTTCTTTCAAAATAACTTCAATGTTAGGTCAGTCACGTAGGCTTTTAAGATCAACCTACATATTCTCACCACTGACGTCCTTGTCACTCTGTCCTTTTCAAGGACAACTTTAACAGGCTAAGGATTTAGCTCAGCAGTTCTGGTGCCTGCTTTCCAAGCACAAGGTCCCAAATTCAATCCCTAGTACCAAAAAACAAAACAAAAGAACAACTGTATCCATAAGAGATATCAGTATGGTTTTCTTTTTTTTTTTTTTTTTTTAGTTTTCTGAGACAGGGACCTGCTTTGTAGTTCAGGCTGAATACACAATGTAGCCCAGCCTAGCCTCAAACTCACAGCAATCCTCCTGCGTCTGCCTCCCAAGTGCTAGGATTACAGGCGTGGACTACCACGCCTTGCTCAATACAGTTTTCCCAGAGCCAGGTAAGGTATAAATATTCTCAAACACCAAGAAGGAAAACTTTCCTCTAAGAGTCCAACCACAAATAAGTCACACCACATATCTACTGACAAGATTCTATCCACACTCCAGGTAACCTCTGAGCAGGTGACCAAGAGCAGCCCTAGGGAAAACCAAGAAGCTCGCAAGGATAATCTGGGAGGGAAGGGTTGTCTGCTAGGCTGGGACAATTCATGCTGAGCTTGGTAACTACTTCAACATCCGAACTTTTGTGTCTGCTCTGCTATGATTCAGGTATGTTTAAATGCATCTCCTTCCCCCCAAGGTTCACTGAAGGTTTGGTCCTCCGTGCAGCACTGAGGGTGCAGAGTCTTTAAGAGCAGGGCCTGTTGGAGGGCCTCTGGACATCTGGGGACATGCAGAGAGGCTGTGGGACCCCACTTCTCCAGCTTCCTGTCTGACATAATCTCCTCCCATATGCACTCCCATCGCTGTGAGGCCTCCCACCAAGAGGCCCTCACCAGAATCAAGCCAATAATAGCGACTGGCCCTTGAGTTTCCAAAATTGAGCTATATAACTCTCCTTTCTTCATGCAGTTAGCCTATGCAGGTAGTTTGTTAGAATAACAAAAACGTGATTCATCTAGCCTCCTTCTGGGAACTGCTTCTCCAGCTCCAAGGAGCAACACTACTTGTGCTTCAGATGATCTGAGCTAAGAATTTCACTCAAGGGTTTAACGAAGCATCTCTGGGACACCTACGGAGCAGGGCCACAGTCACTTCCCAAGGTCTGACACAGACATTAGAGGGCCTCCAGGAAGATGCCAACAACTGCAGAGGCATCTTTTCCAGCACTTGCAAAACATCAGCGTGACAGAAGGCATTCCTCAGAGAGAGAGGATTTGTGCCATGTCCCCTGTGCACCCTGATTCTCATGAGCTTAGCCTCACACCAGAAACTCCCTCAACAGTTTAGTTCCTGGGCCCAATAAAGTTTCTTCCTAGACTTACTCTACTAAAGCAAACTGAGTTTCTCTCAAAGGCAACCGGAAGTTCAAAGAAAGGCTTTTAGGTTAAATGTACACATTTAAGGTTCAAATTCTTCCTTCAGTATCGCATGAGAAATCAACCTCTTTCTGAATCAGAGGGACTTCTGGGGTTCTACTTCTAACCAAGGAATACCTAAAAAAACACCCAAAGAGAAATCCAAATAAGAAACTCTGCACATCAGAAAAACTGTAAGGGCTCATCTGTTATCCAGGACCTAAGTGGGGAAAGACCAGAGGCAAGAGGAACAAGGTGAGTGAAGGGGAAAAGCAGTTCACAGCAGTTACTAGAAGAACAATTATTTCCAAGGAGCTAAGGGAATCATGAGAAATGCTTTTGAAATTGTTCCTGAAGTATTTTCTAATGCCCTATAAACAGGAAAACATACAACAATAACACACAACTAATAAATAAAAGGAACTCATCAGAAAACAAACTCATCCTAGGCTTACTGAGCCTAACTGTTCCTGTTATTTTTAGATGACAGCAGTTGCTTTTATAGCCATCCTACGATCTAAGTCACAGGGCTGCCAGCTGAAGGAAACTATGAGTATCAACTGCTAGGGAGCACCTTAGGTGCACTCTCCCTCAGACAGGTATAGATGATTAGAGAGCACCAACAGATCGCCCTCAGGTGGTATTCTTCCATTACTGAGCATTTAGACCCTCAGTCCTTAACCTTCTAGGATTCATGAACACCTCTGAAAATCATGAAAGGTAGGTCACCTTCCTTGACAAAAATGTACTTTGCACACAGACTGCAAATGATATCAAGAGGTTCAAAAGAGCTGCTTCCAACCCCCAGACTCCAGATTATATACACCTGCCTTAAAATTCTCTTTAAAATGTAATTCCCTGAATACCATTATTAATCCTGAAAGACTTCGAAGGACCACAAAATAGCTTACAGGGATATTCTAAAAATTCCAACCCTAAAACTCCATGCTGAATCAAAAATAAAAAAGCAAGGGGTTGAGACCGTAGCTCAATGGCATAATGCTGGGCTAGCATACAGAGGCCCTGAGTTTGATCAACAGTATGGTTAAAAAAAAAGAATTAACAAAAGAAAAACTGACTCTCACTTTCTACATGTATAGCAGAGAAGCAAATGAAGCTCTCATTCTATTCGCTCCATTTATGATGCCCCCTTACCTTGTTGGACCATTTATATGCCTGCAGGAGTTGACTATAGAGAGGAGTTTTGTCCTGTACGGGGTCCAGGCTTAACAGTCCGCTGTTGTGGAGAGGATGGTTCTCAGACGGCTTGCCTACCAAGTTGCTCAGACGCTCCAGCTCGCTGAAAAACAGAGAAAACAAACCTGAGTGTGCTTGAACTCCACCGAATCAACCACACCAGTCAGAGGCTGCTCGTCAGAGCACCCATTGGCGGTGCTTTACTGAGAAGTATTTTGTGAACAGTAAATAAAGACCAGGAACAACCGAGAAAAATCCTCACTTGGGAGTTTAATCTCAACTTAAGACGGATTCCCTGGTGCTGTTCCAAAGGAGGGGAAAAAAGTTAAGGGTACAAGAATCAGTAAGACTCCTAAAATCAGGATTTAACAACTCGAATTAGTCTCTGCAGGGGAGGAGGTTTTCTGGGATCTCACAATGTGGCGCAGCACTGCCTCTCACAAAGGGTTTTCAGACCCACGTGCAGATCACTACATTTGGCAGAACAGCAAGTACCTGAATAAATGATGATTATTTATCATCCACACAGGGCTAGATTTTGTACATGACGCTTCACAGATGGTAAAACTTAGCAAAACAAAGAAGAGATAAAATAAACAAATGGAATGGGAAGACACCACAGAGGGGGTTGTGTCAAGCAAACACACTTCAGTCTAGCAGGAAAACTCTGGAGAAGCTCAGGAAACTGAGCCAACAGCAAAAGCACATTCCTGAGGCACATTCTGAGGGGCCAGTCCCCAACTGCCAACAAAAGGCTCTCTCCTTCTGAACAGCAAATCATGCTACATTTTTCTGCAATCTTCAGCCGTCTTCTTGCCACTACCGAACAACGACTAAAGAAGGCAAAGGGGTAGTGTCATTATTTTTAAAGTTTCCAAAACGGTGAAGGGCTTTGACATCCTGAACATCAAAAAGAGAAGTAAATCAGAGAGAAAATGGAAATGCAAGTGAGGCAACAATCATTAAGGCCCCTCAAGCAGGGAAAGTACTAACTGGTGCTTGGCACTGCACTCAAAGAAAGCAAATGGATGTGGGAGTTGAGGAGGGATGTGTGATTTATGGTAACTATTTAAGGAGAGAAAAGGGTACCCATCATTTGGCCACCACCTCCACCATTCTACCTCCTCTTTTCACCTAGTTACTTAGCAGACTAAGTTGAAAAAATAATTGGGCTGAGAGTGTAGCTCGGTGGTAGAGTGCTAGCCTGACAGGCACAAGGCCCTGTGCTCCATCCTCAGCACTAAAAACAGTGGATGCGTAGTTCATCCAATACCTTCCCTACTAAGGTCAGTTCTGAGAAATGAAGTAATAATCCTAAAATTCTAACATAGGACCAACTCTCCTAAGGAAGGGAAGGAAAATTGAATTAAACAATCAAAAAGCACCTATCATGTCCCAGGCTTTTACAAATTTACTCTTACTTAATTCCTACCATATTTACAAAATAGAAGTAAAGAAGGTGAGTTGGAAGAAAGAAGGAAATGTACAATGCAGACCCTTAATACACCACAAATTAAAGAACTAGGAAAGAAGGAGGTTAAAGCATAAGTTTCTATTCTGGTTAAAAGATTCGAGATTGGGCCAGGGATTTAGCTCAGTGGTTCTAGCGCCTGCCTTGCAAGTGCAAAGACCCAGGTTCAATTCCTGGTTACCACATACAACAATGCTGGGCGTGGAGACTCACACCCTCCAGCAATCAGAACCACACACCACCGTGCCGGGCGACGTGGCTCACTGGGGAGGCAGAGGCTGGAGGATTGCTGTACATTCAAGGCTGAGCTCAGGGCCAGCCTGAACTACAAAAGTCTCAAAAAAAAAAAAATAAATAAAGATTCGAGATTAAGTCTGTTGAAAAGAACTGAAGGAAAACAATGAAAATGAAGTGACAGTTTTGAAGAGATGGCTCAATAAAGAAGTAAAAAGGGGGGAAAGCATGATCAAGGCCTGTATTTTCGTGTGTGGGAGCGAGATGAGATGGAACTGATGAATTCCCGGTTGAGAGGCAGGCCCTGGGCCAGTGCTGGAGCAGTGCTCACCTGGTGCTGTCAGAACTATCAGTAGTCTGACCGCACTTGACCAAGCCCACAGAGTCTACAGGTGAGAAACCTGCTGGGCTCCGCTAAGTGGGAAGTTCCAACAGGAGCCCGTTTCTTCTTCAGGAGTGGTCGACCCCAGCGGAGATCAAAGACAGGGCAAGACAGCAGGAGTAGGAGGCTGACAGAAGAGAGACAAGAGAGCCGGGCTGTGGGCTGAGGGGGTCTCCGAGGGTGGCAGAGATTAGGAGAGGACAGCAAGAGAGCAGGCTGCAAGGAAAAGCGGGATACACACTGACCGGGAACCCTCGCGTGGGGTTGGAGCACAGTGGGACCAGGGCGGGTCCTCGACCCCGTCCCCTCTTTCGGTACCTACTTGAGGTCCCGGTTGACCGAATGTAAGTTGTCCTGGAAGTTCGCAATGAAGGCCTTCTCTCGGCCCTCCAGCGTCTCCTTGTTCCGCATGCCATCCTTCAGGCAGTCGAACACTCTGCTAACGCTGGAGCGCAGCGCCTGGATGGCACTGATAGCCTGGGCAAAGGCCTCCAGGTTAACCCCAACGCTCAGCACGTCCGCCATGTTGCCGCCGCCACTGCAGGCGCTCCCGACCCAGCCTCAGGAGCAAAACGCCGCGCAATTTGATGAGGTCAGCCACAGAGGCCTCTGGGAAATGTAGTGCGCGCGCAGCTTCTCGTGGGAAACAGGATTTCCACTTCGACAAAAGGAATGTGCGAGCGAGGAAAAGAATGTCAGTTCGGGAAGATCAAAGTGCACATCCTATCTGCACAATGGTTTCCTTAATTATTTACCTCATCTCTAAGTAGAGGCCTATAACCCACTAAATAAAATGAGTTTATGTTCGCATATAAGCTGGGGAGAGGGGTATTTCTTCCTTACAGTAGAGTGACAACCAATAGATACAGAATAATAGAATTATAAAAGTGCCATTTGGCAGCCATTAGAATAATTGACTCTGGAGTCAATAGATGCTAAACTAGTAGGCAAAAACCATGCAAGTGTGACAAGAATAACAGGATACTTACAGTCTTTAAGTACCATCCTCCAAGATACTTATTCCTTAAGAAGGGGGAAAATGACTCAACAATTTCACTTCTGGGACTATACCTAAGAAAATTGAAAATAAGGCCTCAAAAAGATATTTGTACACTCGTGATCATACCAGCATTATTCATAATAGTTAAAAGGTAGAAAGAACTCATGTACCCATCAATGGATGAGCAGGTAAATAAAATGTGGCCTATCCATGCAACCAAATGTAATCCGGGAAGAACATTCTGACACATGCTTTTCATATGAGATCTCAGTAAGGCCTGCAGATTTCTTTACTGTATTTTATCAGCTATAATTTCATGTGTGAAACCTCAAGACATTATACCAAGTACAATAAGACAATCATGAAAGGATAAATGCTGTAGAACTGCATTTATATGAAGTACTTACAGAAGTCAAAATCATACAAACAAAAGTGGAATGGGGGTTTCCAGCTTAGTTTTCAGTGTGAAGTTCACACCTTTGAAGAAAACACATAGCAGAGAGATTGTGCCAAGAGATTTGAAGTTTGAACAAAACCAGCAAAATGTTGGCCAAATCTGGCTTTATGGACATTCAAGATATTATCTAAGTTCTCTGTCTTGTCTGTTGTGGACAGGTTTCTGAAAATGTATTAGGTTTGCTTCTGGAGAGAATATCCTAAGTCTTCCTGTTCTGTCCTGAGAGGAGTTGAGCACTCTTGAGCAGAGAAGGTGGGAGCAGAAGGAAGATCATGATAGTGACCTTCAGCTTCCCTTTGTATGAGTCAGGAAGAAGAGTCCTTCTAGGTATTCTAGGGGCAGAGGCAGGAACTGGTTGCAGGGAAGCTGCGAGAAGGAAGATTACGGGCAGATTGCAAAGGACTTAATGAGATCAGACTTGGACAAGTTCTGCTGGATGGTGGTGCTGGCTTGCACAGCGATATGAATGTATTTAATGCCACAGAACCAGACACTCAGAATGGTAAATTTCATTTATATTTTACCACTTGTTTTAAGTTCGGTAACGTAAAAAAGGAGAGTGGAATAGCCACTTCACAGTGAAGAAACTGGCAGACCATAGCTTACCCAAGAGGTCAAGGTTAGTGTCGCCATGTTGGGACACATTGTGTGCTTTCCGATGTGATGCACTGAGAAAAGCACAGTGTGAATTGTGTGGCGTTCCTACTACTGACCTGAGTCAGGACATAAGTCAAGCTCCCTCTGAAAGACATTCAACAAAATGACTGACTTGTTTTCAAAAAATGATAGCTGTGACGTGAAAGGTAAAGGCTGAGGAATCATTCCACATTAAAAGACACTAAAGAGAACCCACAACACATGAGCTGGGATTTCCTGCTGCTGACTTCATTGGGGCAATTGATAAAAATCCAGATCTAAGGTCTGCTGAATAATTAAGTGTTTTATCAGGGGCCGGGAATTTAGCTCAGTGGTTCTGGGGCAGGTCTTACAAGCGCAAGGGCCCAGGTTCGATTCCCCGGACCTACGCCCAGCAGCAATCAGTACCACATACCAGAGTGCCAGGCATGGTGATTCATGCCTGTAATCCCAGCACTCGGGAGGCAGAGGCAGGAGGATTGCTATGATGTGAGTCTGAGACTGAGCTCAGGGCCAGCCTGAACTACAAAGCATGACTCTGTCTCAAAAAAAAGAAAAAAAAGAGTGTTTTATCAGTGATAATGTTTGGGTTTTAACTGTAGTTATACAAAAAAAAAATCTTTGAACTGGGGAAATATCTCAAGTGATAAAAGAGCATCTTTGTATTGGCATAAAAAGAAAATAATATAGATAAATTTGTTTAGAGAGAGACAGATAAGCCAGGTAGTCAATGTTCAATGTGAGTGGTCATGGAATCTGGTGAAGGTGTGCAGAACCACTCTGTACTATTTTTGAAGGTATAAATTCAAAATACTGCCCCAGTAAGTTGTTCTAAGGGACTTACTCCTTTAAGGAGTAGGGCAAATAGAACCCAGTGCAGATGGTAAGAAAAATCCTCATTTCCATCAGGCTGTGATGACCAGGATTCCACTTTCTTGGTTATGACACACTTCCTCTTAGCCCAATTCATTGTGCTGTCGCAGTCCAAATCCTCCAGGTTGGGGACCATAACGATAAATTCTCCATTTTTGTTTCATGAGAGAACTCTTAAACACTATTTAAGTTAATTTGTGGCCCTATGTGAAAGAAAGCTGCTTCTACTGACTTGAGTTTATAAAGTTGGTTTTATTTCCCGACTCCAACCTCATGTTTATGGTGTTGCTGTTTATAGCAAGTTGGGTTGAGGTTTGCAGAGAGCAACTGGCTGTCGAACTTTTACTCAACTTATTGATCCTCCTCGAGTCTCTCTCTTCCTCTCTCTCTTTAAATCTGAAACAGGACTGCTAATAATACTGTCCTCATAAAATAGCTGTGAGCTTTAATAACACCCCACAAGGAAAAGCTTTTTAAATGATGCTTGGTGTATAATAAACACTCAAAAAACTCATGGCTGTTAGATGGTGCCTGTGACTTATCCACTGGAGGATTCTTTACACAGAATCCAGCAAAGATTAGCAAGGGATCTGTTAGTTCAAATTATCTTCGATAACAGGACTCTGGTGCTAATAGCTTGTTTATTAACTGTTTTCTATAAGTTCTATTTTTGGTGGACTTTCAGCTCCTTTGGGATGTAGTTGGTTTTACAGTTTTTGTAGGAAATGTGTCTTGAACCTTACAAAAGTAAAATAAATAAGAGTAAAGAAAAATGTCTATCACTGTTGGCTTTTTATGGGTTTCAGCTTTGGTTTGTTCATTGTTTCTAGGGAAAGACAAAGAAAGGCAAATTTCGTTATCATGTTTATTTACCTTTTATTTATTGTGCATCTTGTCACCGAGAGAAAAAATTTACCAGACCGCTTCTGTTCTCCCCACATGTGCCCGTAAGTGTGAGATTTTGCATAAAGTATCGGGTTTGTAGCCAGTGGAGTGCCCTAACACGAACCTATGCTCCAATATCAAGCATGGTTGGGTTCCAGTGCTGGGGATACAACAGGTGCCAACTGCAAGTTTATAGAAGCAGTGAACTGGTACATGGGTGGTATCGGGGTGTTCTTAGATCCTCTCTCCAAGTTATTTCATCCCTTCTTATACACAGGCTTTATGTCTCTGTCTTGCTCGGGGCCCCCCACCCACCCCCCCCACCCACCCTTTCTCCCCTCCCCACCTTTCCCTTTGTCTCCTGCTCTGAGTCAGTGGTTAGAATCTGATTGGTGTAATAAAGTACAAATAGACTTTGCTCCCACAGTCATTAGTTTTCAGGATTTCTGTGGCTCCTCTCTTCTGGGAAACTCAGAAATTGATCAGTGGAAATACACATTTCCCTTGAACCTAGTAAGGAGTCTTTTATCACGTCAACAGCAAACTTTTCATTTTGGAAAGGAATGGACAGGGGTTCTCCAAGGTGTTGTAAATTCTTGAGAATGCTGGCACTTATGTGCCTGCATCTGTGAGTGTGTGTGGGATATAAATTATTTTAAAGGAGTTCATTTTGAGCAGTATCAGATTTTAATTATTATGATCCTATGTTTGGGTAAAAGGCAGCACCCTGCTGCTAATATCTTCCAAAATTAACAAGCCATTAGCATGATGCTATCAGCTTAGGAGTATTAGAATGAGCAATCAGAATTAAAGTTGTCAGTATTTAATTAAAATATGCTGCAACTCCCATCACATTCAGAAAGCATGTGGTTTAAGCATTCAGACTGAGAAAATATCCTCATCAATTAATAATTATTAAAGATTCACTAGATGCAGAACAATGGGCCGGGTGGCTGGGTGGCTGGCTGGATGTCACTGGACAGATTTAACCAGATCTGCCTCCCATAAACCATGAGGTCCCGCAGTCAGCTGTCATAGTCAACACAGAATAAGGTTAAGACATTAGGACCAGGCCAAGGAGTGTGTCGAGGTCATATGCAGCCCCAGGGACACAGTGGGAATTCCCACAGTCACTTAGTAAGTGTACACTAAGTGTGTCTCATAGTCTGCTGAGCGGCTGAGGATGATAGCGTACAGCCAGTTCTGGGCTGGGCTGGTGAAGACCACCGACAACAACTGAGGTGACTTCCACGTTCCCCCACATTTACCTGGTCAAGGCTCCAAGCATCAATCACCCCTAAATAGCTCAAAGTCAGATTTGCTCTAATCAGACTAGAGCAGGTATTCACTTTTTCTCTCTTCTGACCCTTTTCTTCTTATTTCCTATCATGGCTCTGACACGATGCTGATGACGATGATGACCATGAAGGCAAAGGTCGAACTGATCTCAAAAAGAGGGTCCTGGGAATCAGCATTGACAGATTTCTACCCATAATCCTCCCAAACCTCTGTCCTTGCTGCTAGAGAATAAGGAAGTGGGTTCCCCACAGCACTAACCACCTAGAATAGAACAAGAGGAATTTGTTAATTTGAGTTCAAGAAAAAGGAGAGAACCATTAACTGTGAATATTGATTATAACCACTGTGCCAGGATTTCTGTGCTTCTTGAATTGTCCAGCAACGTCCACCCAGTGAAATGATTAAATAAGGATCCAAATAGAATATTCTCACCACAGCTTAGCAGGGGAGACAGATACAAATGGCACAGAAAACAAAACCTGGTTCAAGTATGAAGTAAGAGATGTGTGCTGAGAATTCTGGAGTCCCGAGGGAAGGTGACCGAGACATCCCTGTTGAGTGGAGGCCTGAGCCTCACGTGTCAAGGCAAATAGGGGCTGAACAAGTGATGCAGTACGCAGAAGGAAGGGCCAGGCCCCATTGGGCCTTCCAGGGTGCACCCCCAACAATCCAGCTTTCTTCTGCTGGGTCTCATCTGCTGAAGCTTCCAGCACTGCCAAGAGTACTGCAGGCTGGCCACCCTCGATCTTACTGAAGCAGTATTTGGTAAATAGATATAGTTACTGTAGCGCTATGGAGCAAGTGTCCGCGCTCAGTGGCAGAGAGACAAGAGGAGCAGGGGAGACCGGCACCTGCCAAGCAGCCAACAGAGGACCTGACGTGAGCCGTGTTCTGCTCATCACAGGGAGCCAGGAAGTGTTTTAAATGTTTTAGTAAATTATTGATCGTGCATTTGGATGCTCACTTCATCAACCACCGAGCACGTTGCTTGGGGCCTCCTCTTTCCGCCATGTTTGTACGTAATTAAGTACAAAACATCCTGGGAATGGACCCTTTTACTAACACATTAGGTGAAATCAAAGTGGAACAGAGCACAGGTTGTTTGTGCAGCCTCAACCGCAGCCCATAGAAGGGTGGAATCGCCCTCTCATTCTATTATTGAATTATGTAGATGGCATATTTTAATCAAGAGCAGCCATGGCTGCCATTAACTGAAGCAACTAACCATAGAGCCTCCCCTGGATCCAGGAGAGGCCAGTGCGCACAGGACATCAGCGCTAGAGTCCCTGTGGCAGGAGCGCCTGTTTAGTGCCCCCAGTCTTCACAACACCCACCTATACCTCCAAGCCCTACCCGAACCAGACAGACATGGGAGATTTTCAGCAAAGAAAGGAGCTATTCATCTTGAAGCTGAAGTCACTATTGTTTAATGTGCTGCTTTATTTTTCCTAATTGCAAAATAAATGCTTATTGTCAACTTGTAGAAACCATGGAGAAAATCTACGTAAGAAAACAAAGTTATGCAAAATTCTATGGCTCAGCATATTGGATATTTACATATATATTCTTTTGCAAAATGGGAACCATACTACTTTCTGACTTCCATTTTAAATGATCTACTTTAAGGGCCAGGGATGTAGATCAGTAGTGCTGCACCTGCCTGGCAAGTGCAAGGTCCTGAGTTTGATCCCCGGTAACACACACACACACACACACACACACACACACACACACACACACACACTAATACTATTACTACTACTGCTACTACTACTAATAATAATAATGTAGGTTAAGTATCATTCTCTATCGTAAAATATTTTTCTAAGGCATTATTTTTAAAGTCTGGATGTCTAAATTATATCATCGCAAAATATCATTTTAATGAGATTCTTGAGTTCCCTATTATTGACCACTTAGGTTTTCCCCAAACTCTATAGCTATGAACATCTTAACTTATAAATCTTTATGTCTTGAGTAAATACATTCCTTGCACTTGATGTCTGTTCACTATTTGAACAGAGAAAATGCTTCTTTGAGGTGGGAAACGGGTGCTATGGACATCTTGGAGCCTGGTTTCCTCTTGTCTGTTTTTTGTTTTGTTTTGTTTTGTTTTGTTTTGTTTTTGAGACAAGGCTGTGCTTTGTAGTTCAGGCTGGTCCTGAACTCATCGTCAAACTCAGCGATCTTCCTGCCTCTGCCTCCAGAGTCCTGGGATTACAGGCATGAGCCGCCATGCCCGGCATTATTGTATGTGGTTATCAGGGACTGAACTCAGGACCTTGCACTTGCAAGACAGGCACCGAGACCACTGAGCTAAATCCTTGCCCCGCACCTGTGTGTTTTGGGGAGGCAGCTCATGGTGCAGGTGGAGAGCACACAGGATTTAGAAGACAAATGCACTTTTCTGTTTAATCCCAGATCTGCTAGTTACTGCATGATCCCATTAGAGAAGTTTGGCTGCAACTCACATAAAAAACTAAAGTGGTTTAAAGGAAGGAGGGCTTGATGATCTTGCATAAGTGGCTGAGGTCCATCACACAGGGAGGAGGCAGTGGCCTGTTAGGAACCTTCACCCCATCCTGTACTGCTTAGTCTGTCCCATCCTCATTTCTGTCCTTTCTGGCTGCAAGATGGGCCCCACCTATGCATTAGAGACAGGAAGAAGCAGGAAGAGAAGAGGTAGCACCAGCAAACATGTCCTCACACCTCACTAGCCAAACAATGTCACGTGATCCCTCTACCTTCAAAGAAACTGGGAAATTGGGTCTTGGCTTTCTTTTCCAGGCTCTATGAGCATCATTGTCCAAAGAAAAGTAATTCAAATCATGAATGGTAGCTATGTACTTTCTCGTAGTCATACATACGCAAGTAAAGAGCCTCACACCCATTAGGATGGCTATTGTTAACAATTGAAGATGACAAGGATGTAGAGAAATTGGAAATCATGCACGTTGTTGGAAGGAATATAAAGTGGGTGTATGGATGAAACAATGAGGTTTATCTGCACAGTAGAATGTTATTCAGCCTCAAGCAGGAAGAAAATCCTGACTTGCTTTATCAAATGTGAACGCTGAGCACACTGTGCATGTTAGTCAGTTTTCCCATCACTGGGACATAATACCCAACATTTACAACTTAAAAGAGGAGGGGTTGGATCTGGCTCATAGTTTTTTTGTTGTTGTTTTTTGTCTTTTTTTTTTTAGGTTTTTTGATACAGGGTCTCACTTTGTGGTCCAGGCTGCTCCTGAGCTCAGCCTCCAACTCACGTCACAGCAATCCTTCTGCCTCTGCCTCCCGAGTGCTGGGATTGCAGGCATGAGCCACCACACCCGGCACTGTAGTATGTGGTACTGGTTGCTGCTGGGCATGAGTCTCCACACCCAGTATTGTATGTGGTTACTGGGATTGAACCCGGGTCCTTGAACTTGCAAGACAGGCTCCGGAACCACTGAGCTAACTCCCCAGCTCCTGGCTCATAGTTTGAAGGGACCCAGTCCATGGTATGATGGCTCCAAGGCAGAACTGTTATGGCAGAAAAGCAGGGGAGAGCAGAGTCTTACTTCATGGTGGCAAGGAAATAGAGCAGGAATCAGAGAGGAAGGGCCAAGGCTCATCTATACTGTGTTTCGCCAACAATAGAATTGAACCAGAAAATAAACTGTAGCTGGTCATTAACGTGGTGATGACCAGTGCCATGCAGGTGATTACACTTTCACTGTTCTCCTGCTTCATGGCGTCTCTGTAAGGGCAGGTGAGGCAAAGATGGATGATAGTGGCTGGCATTTTTGATCTCTAATTTTCAATGCTATTAGCTGTTATACTGGAGAAAACACAGTAGTACTCACAGCCGCACCTCCATGACCCACTGGACACACCCAGTAGTGTGCTGTACTAACTTGCAAGGTGTTCCTCGGCCCAATCAAGTTGACATACCATGACCAGTGGTCACAAAAGGGCAAATACTGTGCTTCCACTTATCCATTGTATGTAGAGCAGTGGAATTCGTGGGGCAGAAAGTAGAATAGTGACCACCAGGATTTGGCTTCCTGAAAGCCACCATGCATAGCGCAGAAGGTGGTGGAAGGCAGAAGAGGTTCATTATTTCGACTAAACACTAGGCAAGTCTGGACTTACAGAAGCTCAAGAGGCACCTGAATGCCCAAACTCAGAAACAGAAAGTAAAATGGCCACTGCCAGGACTTGGGGGTGGCAGGAAGGGGTTGCAACTTAATGGGGACAGAGTCTTGGCTTAGCAACATGAAAAGAGTTCTGGAGATGTGTGGTGAGAATGGCTGCATGGCTCTGAAACTGGACTAAGACCCCAGAACCACACACCTAAAGGGCCAAGGCCTGGAGCTCAGCAGCAGAGAACATGCTTCGTATGTATAAGGCCCTGGGTTCTATCCCCAGCACTGAAAAAAGGCCAGGGATGAGGACATAGCACCCAACACCCCTAAGCTCGAGCCCAGCCTGGGCAGTTAGAGACCTAAAAAATTAAAATGATAAGAATGGGAGTGTGTGGCTCAGGGCTATTAGATCAAATCTCAGTGCTGGAAAAATAATCAACTCTATTCAATAGCTTGATGTCAGCATGTGTATTTTAGTGATGGAACTGAACATATAAGAGCTAACTACAGTAATCACTTTTACTAATATTTAATTACTCAAAGATAAGAAGTTAAAAAACAAAAAGCAGCCATGTAAAGCTATCATTCACAGGGGCTGGGGATTTTGCAAGGTCCAGAGTTTGATTTCCAGTAACCACACACCACAATGCCTGTAATCCCAGTGCACGGGAGGCAGAGGCAGGAGGATTGCCGTGAGTTTGAGACTTGCCTGGGCTGCATAGTGAGTTCACGTCAGCCTGAACTACAAGTGAGATGCTGTCTCAAAAAAAAAAAAAAGTATCATTCATAAGCATAAAATTGACCTTCCAAAAGTGCAGTTCAGTGCTTTCCATATAGTCAGCTCTCTATATCTACCTCATCTACCTCTGTGGATCCAACACACCCAGATCGAAATATTGAAAAAAAACCTGAACACTTTCAGACTTATTCCCTGTCCTTGTTCCCTGAACAATACAGTGTACCAATTTACATAGCATTTACATGACATTAGCATTGTAGTCGCTACTCTCAGTAATCTAGAGATGATTTAAAGTAGTCACGCGTAGGTTGTATGCCACTGCTTTATATACAGGACTCGCACATTGGAGACTGTGATATTGCAGAAAGCACTGGAACCCACGACACCGAGAAATAACCATCAAGTTGTGCAGCCATCCCGCTAGCTAATTCAAGAACACTTTCTCTCCCTTGGTCCCTGGAAACCACTACTTCCTGTCTCCATGGACTTGTCTATTCTGCAAGTTTCATATAAATGGAATCATACAATATGTGGTCTTTTGTGTCTGGCTTCTTTTACTTAGCATAACGGTTTTGTGTTTCATCCACATGGAAGATGTAGCTGTGCCTCTGGCCTTTCTACGGCGGAAAGCAGTGCATAGAGCACACTCTGCTTTCCATTCAACAGTGACGGACACTTGTATGGTTTCTAGGTTCAGCAGACGCAGACACTAGGTTTTTCTGGATATTTATCTAGAAGTGGAATTGCCAGGTCATTTGGTAACTCTAAATTTTTGTAAAACTGCCAAACTGCTTTCCACAGCCACTGCACCATTTACATTCCCACTAGCAGTGTGCAAGGGTTATTTTCTACCTTCTCGCTGACATTTTTATAATGTACTTTTTTGATGACAGCCACCCTGGTGGACTGGAATCTCTCTGGTTCTGCCTTGTCTTCCCTTAATGGCTAATGATACAGGCATCTTTTCTTGTGTTTCCAGGCCTTTTTTATGTCTTTCTCCCTTAGTATTAGATTATTCTTGTATTATTGAGCTGCAAAAGGATGTCTTTTTCAAGAGTCCTACATGACATCTGACGTTACACTGTGCACATGGAGGGGATGGTAAAAGTGCTCTGAGAATGAATCATTCTGCTCCTCACCCAACTGCTAAGCAGCAACCCAAATTATACTCGATATGATAGGTTTTCATCATGAAAAAACGATAGTTCAAGCTAAATAGCTCCCAACCCTTTGCACTCCAGAGAAGAGGGGAAAAAAGAGGGCATCGCTCCTCTTTATACCCTGTGTTTTTGAGACCTGCTGGTGTCCGGCTGAGTAATTGCTCTCTGGGAACTCTTCCGAACAGGAGAGATGAATGTGAGGCAGCTCAAATGCAAGCTGCTACGAGATCAAGGCCATCTGACCGACGACCACACACAGGCCGGGCACTTTATGTAAGAGGATCAGAAGAGGCTCGCAGAAGAGATTGCATTAATGCTAATCCAGTAACTTTCAAGTCTGTCTGCAGCCCATTCTGAGGATCCACAGACTGATCCTCGAACATTTATCCAATATATTGATTAATCGAATATTCTGTGCCAGGTGTGACCCAGAACAGGCTACGTAAGCAGATAAAGTTAGAGTCTTATGGAACCAGATCTAGTGAGGGAAAGCGGAGGATATGACCGAATGAACAGATATATCTATGATTTGTCACCCAGTGGGAAGTGTCAGGAGAAGGATAAGGCAAGAGAAGCAGATAGGGTGACAGGGAGATGGCTTTGATTTTTTATTTTGAGACAGGGTCTTTTCAAACCATTAAAGTTCTCAGGCTGAGCTCAAGCTTGCAGACTCTCTCATCAGCCTCCTAGAGTGCTGGGATTCCTGCCAGGCCGAGGTGGCCCTATTGGCAGATGGCCCCCATAGGGAGAGCTTTGGAAAGTCACCTGGTGAAGCCTTGGGGACATCTGAGGAAAGTCATCCTTGGCAGAAGTGGTGGGTGGGGGCTGGAACCCAGGAAGGTCAGGAGAAGGTGGACTGAGCTGAGGAAAGGGAGGCAGGTGGTAAGGCCTCCCGGGAGCTGCCCCGTCACCCTGTGCAGAGGTACAAGACAGCCCTGGGCCACACATCACCCAGGCGGTGATGCGGTCCAGCCGCGACCACAGTCATTGCACATCGATTCTCAGGAGTTTGCTGACTGGCTCTTTCCCACAGCAGGGGAGCAGAGATGGGTCTCGGCATGTGGCCAGAGACTCCTTGTCTCTGGTTGGGGTGGTCTCCGGATCTTTACCTTTGAGCCCCTCTTTGCTGATTAGGATCAGGACTCGGCCCAGTTCCGCCTCTTAGGGACCCAAATGAAACCACCCAGGGTGGGCTCAACTTGGCCTTAAGAACGCCTCATCTTTGGACATGCCTTTAAAACGTGTTAATCGTTCTTACCGGGATGCCCCTGCCAGGTCCGCACGTTCCTACGTTAGAGGACGCGGTGTGCTCAGCTTGGAGCCCAGAGGAGGAGAACCTTAAGTCAGCTGTCGTACTGACTGTCAGCTGGCCTTCAGGCCAGTGAGGGAGAAGCCCACGTTGTCTAGGGTTGAACCATGAACCAGTTGCAGGGAAGCTGCTGGAAGGAAGATTTTAGCTTACATTGCAAAGGACTTCCTGCAGTGAGAAAAGCAGTGAGTTCCCCAAAACTGAAGGCATTCAGGTTGAAAAAGGACACTTATTTGGGACTGTACAGATGAGATCCCTCATGCCTAATGAAGGCTGGATCAGGACCCTCTCAGAGTTAAGATTCCAAAGTCCAGGTAAAAATTGAGAGCGCTTGTGATGGAGAACCTGCAGAACAACTTGAAGGTCATCTTCAGTCCCCTCGGAGTTTTTTCCTCGAGTGTGTGCTGTTAAGGGGGCTTTAATTAAGCTTCCCCTCTGGGCACAACCAGCTTGTTTTTGGTGAGTGCAATATGCCGTCCCAGAATATGTCAAACTTCATTTGCAAAATATCAGACTGCTGTTTTTTTCCCAGAGCCAATCTGCAGAGTAATACGTTCAATAACTTTTGCTCTTTTTGCTCCCAAAGATAGGTCTCTTTTTGGAGTCGATAGCGCAATAAATGCGGAATCTGGTGCAAATTCCAATGGAAAGAAAAGATATTGTTATTTAAAGGCCAAATAACGGCTTAAAATTAGAGTTGTGAAGGCATCGAAAAACACCAGACTTCCCAGATGGCTCGGAGACAATTCACTTTGCGCTCAGTCCACTCGCCTGCTAAAAAAAATACTTCTGACTCTGTTTCTCCCCAGATTGAAAGTCGGTGCCTGCTTTAAGCATATGTGCTTCTCTCTTTAAATTTAGCTCTGAGTCATGTTGTATTACATTAGGGATTCAGCAGGCAGGCGCATGGAAAATGTACATCAATGCGTTTATTTTTAAGTTATATAAAAATAAAAATATATATGTTTAAATATATTAGGCTGTATTTTTGTCCAATTTCAAAATGGTTGTTTTCCAGAGCAGATTAGATAAAACAATAATAACGCTGGTGACACTGTGGTTCTGGAAGACAGCCCGTTCTCGAGGATCCCAGAGCGCTTGGCAAACCCTGTAGCTCCGAGCCCCCACCCTAGCTGAGTGTGGAGTTTGTCACTGAAACCGCCACCTCCACGGGGACCAGCAGCTCCCTGAACAGCTGCAGGGTGGCCTAATTAAGATGTTCCTGCTTCCAGAGTGGCAGGTCTCTGGGCAAAAGTCAGCAAGGGACAGGGACAGCCAGGGGAACGGAGGCCAGAAGCAGAGAGTCCAGAGGGAGAGCTTTAGCTCAGTGGCAGCTGTAGTCCATTTTGGATCACTAGAAGAGAATACACCGGAATGGATAATGTGTAAAGAAAAGAGATTTAAGCCTTGAGGTCCTGGAGGCTGGGCAGCTCAAGATCAAAGGGCTGGCACCTCGTGAGGGGGATCTGCCCCCTCTGTGGCAGACAGAAATGTGAGATAGCAACAGAGAGGGACACAGGGAAGAAGGGGCCATCTTTGCTTCTGTTACAAATGGACTCCTTTGACGGTGACGTGGGTCCACTCATGAGGGTTACCCAACTCTCCCTTTGGCCCCGCCTCCCGTCGTTGTACTGGGCCAGGAGCTCCCAGCAGGCAAAAGAGAGAAACACATTCAGGCTATGGCAGTGGCCAAGTGCATGGAGTCGAGGACCCAGCTAGACATGCTGGCTTCGGATGCCGGCTCTGCGCCTTGTAATCCACACGTTCTCCAAAGTGATGGGGTCTCACTACATCCCAGGCCCTCGCCTGAGAGGCAGACAGTGGTTCCCACTTTCCAGGGCTACTACGAAGACTGATCACTTGCCAGCACATATATATTAACTTTTACAGCACATCACCGTATGAATATGAACAGATCTCTAACCCCAGCCCTCCTGGAGCCACCGGGGTAGAGAGACAAACGATCACAACCCAGGTGATTTAACCAGTGCGGTGCAGACTGCAGGGAAGGAGAAGGTGCAAAGAGGCTGCATGGCCTGAGGCTCAGGAAGCCACCAGCAAAGGCAGTGGAGGGTGTGGGTGTCGACCTGTTCTGCCCTTAGTGGGTCTTGTTCATTCCCCTTTGTGTTTGCTGTGGCTGCCGCCACGGGCTGCTGCACACTTCGTGACTTTAACACGTGTGTGTTCATCATCTTACAGTTCTGGAGATCACAAGTCTGACACGAGTCTCACTGGGCTGAAAGCAAGATGTTGGCAGGGCTGTATTGCCTTTGGAAGCACAAGGCGAGAATCTATTTCCCTGCCTTTTCCAGCTTCTCTGGCTGCCTGCGCTCCTTGGCTCCTGTCCCCTTCCTCCAGCTCCCAGGAGCATCACTCCAATTGCTTTCCATTGTCACTCTTGCTTTCTCTGCCTTTGACCTCTCCGTCTTTTTTCTTATAGGATCCTTACGGGCCCACTGGGCACCCTGAATAAGCCTTGGTGATCTTCCATCTTGAGAGCTTTAACATAATGTCTCCTGAGTAAGAGAAGGGCCCAGGGTCTGACCACCACGACCAGCAGTGCTCAGGAGCCGCAGACAAGAGGAGCCAAGAAACCAAAATGGAAGGATTATCCAAGAGATGACACACGACAACGTTCCAGAACTGGAGGGCACATCCCTGGGTTTAAAGAACCATCCAGACGGCAGCACAGAGTCATGTCCAAAGCTTCCCAAGGCAGAATGCCATATCATATTTTTAATATTGGTATATTTTAAATATTTTTCTATTTTTAATTCCCAGGAAACATGTTCCCAACCAAGAACATATTGACAATTTTATGAATCAAGTGTAAGTGTGGGACCTGGAAGGAGAGGAGGAGGAGACGGGAGGGTAAGCAAGAGACTCCAGCTGTGACATGAATGTATTTATTGTTTTAAAAACATAAAAAGAACTTTTAAATGTTAAGCATGGGCTAAATACGTTTCAGACATGCTAGGTTTCACCAAGTTTTCCTCCCACGAGCCCTTTCTCAAGAGGCTCCTAGAAGATGTGCTCCATCAAAAGGAGAAAGTAGGGCTGGGATTTAGCTCAGTGCTACTGCACCTACCCTGTAAGCATAAGGGCCCGAGTTCAATCTTCTCCGGTACCGAGAGAGAGAGAGAGAGAGAGACAGAGAGAGACAGAGAGACAGAGACAGAGAGACAGAGACAGAGAGCGAGAGTAAATCAAAGAAGAGGAAAACCAAGGATCCAGGACACTAGATGCCACACAGGAAAGAGGCAAATGCTCCCTCAGAGACCCAGAGGACGTGTACTTTGGACCCAAGGTAGGCACTGGGTGGGCACCAGGTTTGCCTCTGCAACAGCTTCTCTCAGCCAGGATGGGGCCTCAGAGCTAGACACAGAATTTTCATTTAACAGAAACTTTAGCATTATAACAGAATTTGAGGATAAATTATAGTTACATAGACAAAAGGAACCCCCTAAAATTGCTAACAGGGAAAATCACAGTGATGGTACATTGAGTGGTCAAAGACAAATGATGTTTCCTAAGTAGTGCCACAGGAGACCGTGAATACTGGTTTAAACCAGAATCCATGATATTGGGAAGAAGTGTGATTCTGTGTGTGTACACACGCACATGAATGCATGTGTAGGAGTGAAATCTTCATTTTCTATAGCAGGATGTCAATGGGATGAGATCTAAACGGAAAAGTCAAAATAAAGCTTACAGTTGCAGGTGGCTGCCTGCGAAGTAAAGGGTAATGGTCAGTGAGCAGGGCTTGGAATTAAGTCGTAAAGGTCTGTTCAACTCTACACATCCGTGTATTCCTTTAAAATCTTTAAGATTATATAAGGAGGAACAAGAAGGCTTTTAACGCTCCCGGAAGAGGAAGCAGGTGGTGGGTCGGGGCAGGGCAGCCTCAGGCACCTGCAGGTTCCCTCTGGCTTCCGCCTCGTTAAGTCTCAGGAGGGAGCTGGCTCCACCAGGACAGCAGAGCTTGGAGGTGCTGGAGGCCAAGCAGCACACCGCCCTCCCCGGCCGTCACAGTGGCTGCCTCTGCTGTAAGAGCATATGGCAAGCACCTGGCACTGCTCAGAGTCCTCCCAGTGGAGCCTGGTGGCCCTAGTGAAGGATCGGTGCAGAGGACAAAGCTTCCTGGGACAGGCCCGGGGGGAGAAGCAGATAGGGACAGGATACTTCTTTGCATATGGACCGGAGTGTACTCGACTCTTGACACCTGTGACACCCACCGAGAAAGCGAAAACAGGTCACCTTGTTCCGGCAGCTAGAGATGTTCTGTCCTCTGACATCCTTAACTCGCTGCTCCAGCCTCCAACTGAGGAAAGATCTCAAGAGGGAAATAGACCCTGGTGGGGCACTCAGGAAACACAAAGAAAGGTCGCCATTCATCAACACTAAGGTACATACTCCTAAGGGGTCAGTTCCTGGTACTCTACACTCTGTCGTGTATGGTCACCCCAGATGGGACTTGTGGGTTCCCAGATCCAGGAAGGACCTGAGAGAGACCAGCAGCTGCACTTGGGCTGTGCACTTCTGACCCCTGGGGCTCAGCATGGTCACAGGAAAAAGTGGCAATCACTGAAAGAAGGACAAGGACAGGAGAGTGACCTGTGATCCTAGATGGTTTCCTCACCCCTCTTTTATTTATTTTTTTTTTGTTTGTTTTTGAGATAGGGTCTTGATTTATAGTTCAGGCTGGCCCTGAGCTCACTAGGTAGCCCAGGCAAGCCTTGAACTCACAGCAATCCTCCTGCCTCTGCCTCCCGAGTGCTGGGATTACAGGTGTGAGCCACCACGCCCGGCACTGTGGTGTGTGGTACTGATTGCCGATGGGTGTGAGTCTCCATACTCAGCATTGTTGTATATGGTTACCGGGGATCGAACCCAAGCCCTTGTGTTTGCAAGGCAGGTGCTGGAACCACTGAACTAAATCCTCAGGCCCCTCTCCTCCTCCTTTAAAAGGAGATGGTCATCAGAAGTTATGCTAGGCTCTCACAGGTGAAGCACATCTATAGGTGCTGTCAAAACTCCAGAGGGCTGAGGTCTAGCTCAATGGTGGAACACTTGCCTGGCATGCATGAGGCCCAGGGTTCCACCCCCAGAACAACCAGTCAATCAATCAATTGACCAGTGCTGAGCCCAGTGGTGCAGGCCTATAATCCCAGCCACTCAAGAGGCTGAGGCAGGAGGATCACAAGTTGAAGCTCAACCTGAACGTAGTGAGCTTCTGTCTCAAAATCAGGGGGTGAGGATTTGGCTCAGAGAGGGAGCTCTTGCTTAGCATGCCCAAGACTCTGGGTCTCATCCCCAGCACCACAAACAAACAAAAAGCAAAACCACACTGGAAGCACAGGAACAAAAGAGGAACATTCTCAAGGAGATGAAAACCAGAGTGGAGTCCTCAGACCAGACTTCTCCCTCTTAAACCCTGGAGAAATCTATTCTCCAGGTCCTCTGAGGAACCAAACCCACTTTCTCGGCCACTAACAAGCCTTGCTGGTTACACATTAAAAGGGGTATGTGTGTATGTGTCAGAATAAGTGTTGAGACTCAAATGAGTTGAGAAAATGCTGGCAAAAAAAAAAAAAAAGAGCCAGAATACATACAGCCTTAAAGTTTTCATTGTAGACATTCCCGAAGTTATGTCTTTGGACAGTGGCAGCTGTTTTGCAGAAGCATCACCTAGAGTCAGAGTTCCATAGAACACTCTTGGGGAAACACTGTTTGAAGCTCTGTAGACTTGGAGATGCCCAGCACCTGTCTGCCACGTGATTGGCTGAAGCCATCCCCCCAACCCCCAATCCCAACTGTCCTGTGACTTCCAGCTTTGGCACATGGTGTCCGTTGATTTCAGTTGGTCTGATCTGGTTCTTCTGGTTCTTTCTTGGCCCTTGCATTTCTCTTCAGCTTTTCAAACGGATCCTGGGATGTTTCTGGCCATAGCACCCTGAGGATCGGCATGGTTTCTACGCCAAGAGCTGTCTGTCTAGTCTTAAATGAAACGCTTCCTAGGAAGAGCCCTCATCATGCCTGCTCCAGCAAAGGCTGCTGAGGCTTTCTGGGAGGCAGAACACCAAGGTCTACTTGTGACAGGAATGCCACACACTGGCATCTCTGAGGGCAGGTGACCAATGTGACTTCATGAGCAGCCTGCCTGCTCTCTCCAAGCCTACGGCTCATTCACCCCACCTGCCCTGCTCTATTTATCCACTGGTCCAGCACATATTTCACTAAGCATCAGCTCTGAGTCAGGCACTGAGAGACACTTGGCTATAGCGGTGATCAAGACAGATGTCATCTCTGTCCTTGTGGAGCTGATCTAAAAGGATGACTTCCTGCCAGGCCGCCTGTGTGGGTACTCAGGGCATTCCCGGCACAAGGGCTGTGGGTGAAGGGGGCCAGCGGGAGCTGAAACCCACCCCAACCATTTCCTGAGTCCATTGGTGCGCATGTGGCAGGGTACTGAGAGCCTATGGCAGGGTATTGAGACCAACTAGTTCTCAAAGGGCAGAAATTGATTCCTCACCATCCCTGGAGGGGGCATTCTGGTGAGGGCCACCCTACCCTCTGCCTCCAAGATGGAGCCAGGTGGCCGTGTCCTCCAGAGCAGAGGCCAAGGGCAAGCAAGTCAGTGCTGCCTGAAGCTCGCTTATGAGGGCCTTAACCCTATTCATGACAGAGCTGTCCTCCTGGCCTAGCCACCTCCAAAGAGGCTCACATCTCCCTCAGTGTTTGCCACATGCGTGGTGCCTGGATGTTGGAGTTGACCCTTTCAAAGCCCAGCACCAAGCCAAACAAGTCAAGCTGAGGCCACAGCCACTAGAGAGCGGCAGGGACACCTTGCTTCACATATGTGGAGATGCTGTATGCAAGTTGGTGGCAGTTTGCTGAGGTCCAGGGACTTCCCTGGATGAGCTCAGGCTGGTGGTGACCGCACGTGAGTGACTTCTGGGCTCGTCGCTGGAGTCTTCAAATGCTCACGTTGAGCTAAACGGACCTGGGCCGCACGCAGGCTGGCAGGCCCACCCTTGCTCCTCCGTGAAGAGAGAAGGGAGGAGCTGAGACGCCCAGACGCCGCTGCCTGGCTCTTCAGAGAAAAATTCCCCTTCCAAATGGGTGGATCTTGAGGCCATAAAGAAGGTGACATAAATCAGACACAGAAGGCTAAATATGACATGGTTTCCCCACTGTGAGAAGCCCAACTCAGAAATAACTTAAACCTCAAAATAAAGATGATAGTAAATAGGGAAGTAAGCTGGAGGAGAGGGGAAGGGGGTCTAAAGAAGACAAGACCGTGGGCTGGAGATTTAGCTCAGAGGTTCTGGCAACACCTTGCAAGCACAAGGTCACGAGTTCAATCCCTGGAACCAAGAAAAAAAAAAAAAAAAAGAGGGACAGGCAGGAAGGCATGAACATGATCAAAATGTAAGGTGTATACGTATATTACTTAGTGCAAACATCTACTTTTCCCTCTGTCTGCCACCTCTGTCAGTTGCCAGTCCATCTTGGGGGAGGGTGCCCCACGCAGGCGCACCGTGGGCTCAGCAGACTGAGAAGGTGATCTGGCCGTGCTTCCCAGCGACCGCCCAGGCCTCTCACCCTGGGTCAGGATTAGCCTGCACTGCAGCCCTGAGGAGTGATTTGATGAGAAAGCTTGGGTAGACAGACTGCGGAAATACAATGAGTCCTTTTGACTTCCAAGGTGTGTCCTATATCTGAGAGGGAGACCGTATGTGTGTGTGTGTGCAAGCACACACACTTCCTGGCTCAGTGCTTTGTAGATTTCAATGTGTAAATGAATCACCTCCAGACTTATTAAGATGCAAGCCATGATTCAGCGGGTGGCTTTCGAAGAAGGGCCCAAGTGACATCCATGCAGCTGGCCCGTTTGGGTTACAAGGCTCTCGTACCTGTGCTTTGGAGTCCGAAAGTCCTGAGTTCGAATCTAACTGCTGCCATTTCCTTGCCACGTGACCTGGAGTAATTTATTTACCTTGGTTTTGCTTTAGTTTTTTTCATGTATAAAATAGAAATGAAGTCCCGCTGCTGGGTAGTTTTCTTAGAATTGTGAGTGGGTGCTTCTGACATGTCTGAAGCTGTCGGTGGTGGGCCTTAATGTCTCCTTTCTCTCCCTTTTTTTTATTTTGTGGAGGTGCTGGAGATTGAACCCAGGGCCTTGGACATGCCAGGCAAGCAATACCCCTGAGCAATAGCCTCCTTCGGCTTTAGAAAACAAGGGTGAACACTTAGACTTCAGTTGTCACATCTGCCCGGCTTCTGCTGCCATGTCTGGACACGCGGCCATCTTTCTCACCCCAGTCCACCTGAGGGCTGCAGGCGGGGCCGGCATGTGATTTGGACTCAGTACACAGTGGCTGAATGAATGACTAATGCACTTCCGCCAATAATAGTAGCTGTAGCTGGCTGTGGGGCCCACTTCTCCAGAGGGCAGCAAAATGAGAATATGTGGGAGGTGGGGATAGAAAGGGCAGGAGCAAAGCTCTCCCTTGGACACCGATCCTCCCCCAAGGGGCATTCCTGATTTCCACTTGGGAGCCACCAGTCCAAGGGGGCCTCCAGAAAGCCACTCTGAGCCACACACAGCTGCATCTCCGTGGGAAGCCTGAGAGATGGGCAGGTAAACAGAGCAAAGGAGCTGTCGCCTGTGTGCTGGGCTGAGGGCCGCCCTCCCATGTCCCCATCCGCTCACAACGCCTCCGCCTTGTCCCGGGGAAGCTCTGTGTTCCTAGCAGCAAGGTCTTTGTCCACCTGGCAGGTCTTTGGCTAAGGACTCATGCAATGTCAGCTCCGCAACCTGTTCTGCTGCCGCACCTCCTGGCTGCTCAGCCCCTGCCCAGCAGCGAACTCTTGGCACCCTTCCGCAGAGGCGCGAAGCCTCCAGCCTGGCCCCCACTCTCCAAGCCAAATAGAGCTGTCTCAGCCTTGCTTTTCATTTCCTCTCTCTGTGGGTATAATTGTGTTGACAGCCACGAGAAACCAAATGTTTCCCTACATCATTTTGAATTGTGTGGCCCATGAGGTTCCTTTTCATTTGCTGTTTCACCAGGACTTCAGTGAGCACAGTTGTCAGGAGGAAAACTCAGAACATTTTGGAGAAATAGAAAGAACTTAGCATCCTGGCGGTAGTTGCTATTCACCTCATAAACTACTCAGGGAGCCAAAGCACAGTGAGGGCCGGAACAGAATGTGCCAAGCAGTGCCAGGGCACCCCAGGTGCCAAAGCGAGAGTCTGTGCGGCAAGTGAAGCCCTCACCCACGGGAGAGTTTCGAGGGGATCTGGGTGGGTAGTCCGAGCGGGGCGCGCATCCGCTGACCAGCAGGTAAATGACCACGTGCTGTAACGGAGCGTGGAGAGCGGGAATTAGACAGACAGCAAACGCGACGAGAGAAGTATGCACGGCGTCTCCCTGAGCCGTCACCCAGCTCTCTCCAGTGGATTTATGTTTTTAGCTTAAATGGATTTTTTTTTCTGCTAAGAGTTACATTCCCTGATTAAAGGTACTTTAGAAAATACAGTGGTACATAAAAATGAAAATTGTTCAAATTTCACTTTTGCCTGTACAGCCTATTTGTGCAGATCCCACTGATCTCCATCTCCTTCCGCTTTGGCTGGCCTAGCTGTGGCCCTGGGACAGCAGCCCACGCCAGCTCCCCGCAGCTGCCTCTGAGAGGTGCCCACTTGCAGACTTGCTTCTACGTACAAGGATCACTCTCCTGACCTTTAAACTCGAGTTAGAATTCGCCCTCTGCTTTCTATGCCCGCAGGATTTCGGTATGTGCGGCTGTGAGCCCCTCGGTCATCAAGTCCCAATCGCTCTGCCATCAAAATACATTTGTGATCTGCCCCTCTGGGCCTCCTCTGACCCCTCCCTGGCTTCCGCCTTGGTTGTCACACCCGCTGTGCTACCGCTTTCTTCCTAGTCTCCTTACTTCCTGCTCTTGCCTTTCCTGTGATGCATCCTCCTTACAGAAGCCATGAGGGTCTTTTAAAATCACAAGTGAGATTCTGTCATCTCCCAGTGTAAAACTCCTCTGGCTCCTCTTGCATTTGGAGTAAAGTCCAAACCTGGCGCTTGTGCCTCAAACTCCTGTCCCCTGTTTACTTCAGCCCTGGCTGTCCCTCCTCTTGCTCAAGCCCTTCCAGCCTTGACGCACTTGCTCTCTCTGGAATACGCCACACTTGTTCCTCAATGCAGGGCCTTTGAACACACTCATCCTTTCCTAGAAATGCTTTTCCACAGCCCTGTGGCCTTTTCTCTGGAGTCTCATACCGAGGTGTTCTTTAACCACCCCCAGGTTAAAACAACTTACTTGCCAAGCCCACTTTCTTTTTCCAAATGTAAGAATTAGTATTAAACAATCAGATTCAGATAATCCTAAACTACAGACTTCCAGAATCTGAAACTCATACAGTTTGGAAATCCAAGTTTTACTGTCATGGGGTAGGTGTAGGAATAAGAGATAAACTGGGTCCTGTCATGTTAAATGCTCCCCCAACCAAGGCCCAATCCTAAGGCCAAGCCAGGACAGAAGCAAGTCTCCAAACACTGAGACAGAGCTCTGCTTCAGCTGACTGATGTCCAGAGTAGATTCTCCAAGGCAGAGGCTCTGAGAAGGGTCCTGGAAGCTCTGCGTCTGGGGACCCGATACTCCCTCAAGTCAGGGAGCCATGGCGTCAGGACATGCTCAGTCAATGCCAGTCCACTTGTACCCCATTTCTATTGGGACCTGAACAGTTTACTTTTTTAAAGAGAGACTTTTAAAATCTTCCCCCAAGGTTTCAAAAAGCTTTGTGCTGTACCTGTGCTCAATGCACAATCGTGAGAAATGCTGTACAGATAAATAGACCAAAGCCCTGATGATCAGAGAGCTCATTCAGATGGGAGCTCTGCAGTCAGCAGGCAGCAGCACTCAGGCCGATGCCCGCGCTGTAGCTGTGTTTCCTGTGTGGACTGATGAGGAGAAAGACTGAGCGCCCACCACAAGACAGCCTCGAAACCTGTAGCCCAGCCCATTCTCAAATGTAGCCTGGTGATTTCAGGTTCTGGGAGAGATAGGAGGAGGAAAGACTGTACTAAATGTTCTTCTGGCACCACATCGTGAGTCACACGTAATTCTGAGGAGGACAGGAGAGAGGGTTGGAGCTTCCCTATAATGAAGACTTTCAGCTACTTGAACAAAACATCTCAGCTGATCAGGAGGAACCTCTCTGTTTCACTCCCTAACCTGAGTTTCTCCCCATTCCAGGGGGGAAACACCCTAAACTAAAAAGAAACCACCAGCTCAGGATCAGAGTGTTAATCAATAAGACTAGTGAACTCGCAGCTGGTTGTGCAAATACACTTGTTGAGCTCTATAATGGCAATTTAAATAATACGTGGCACGTTCACAAACCAACTGTTTCCACCCCAGACATGTGTGGAAGCAAAGGGCAATGAAGCAGCCCGCCCTTCCGCTCTTAAACTTCTCTTTGTGTCCTGGTTCCAGACGAGATGCTCTGACGAACAAGACAGCCAGACAAAAAGCATGCACCGAGCACTTGGCAGCCGAGATGGGGACCCGCACTCCGCTTTTATGTGGCTCAGTTTGATCCCACGCAGTTCAGCACTTCTGTGACTGTTGAGAAAAGATAAGAGATATAATGTACAAAAAGCTGTCGAGAGCAGAAGAGACCTTCAAGAGGGACACGACCGTGCTTTTAGAGGTCTCTTTCTTTCTAGTAGGTTTTTTTAAACCAACTCTTTCCTTTACTCCATTTTTCTGAGTCTAGTGGTTTGTTTTTGACGTACATTCAGCTCCAGGCCATGAGCACTTTAGGGAACCTGGCTGGGGCAGTACAATTTTTTTGCATGTTGTATTTTTTTTTTTAACAACCGTAGTGACCATATAAATGACAAAATAAAAATGATACTATAAGTGTGAAAGTGGCGATAGTAAGTCGTGCATTGATTTATTTCTCATATATGTTCATTTTCCTTTACTATTGCGTCCAAATTCTCTGAGCCAGACTGCGTCTCCCGTGAGTCTTCAGCACCACGGTCAGCGACCAGCAGAGGGGAAGTGGACCCTACGGGGCAGGTCAGCCAGAGGGATCTGAGGCCTGAAGGAGGCGCATGGGGTCCCTGCGCACGCGCCAGGGAGACAGCACACCGTGGGGGAGTAATGTCTTCCGCAAAACTCTGACAAGAGAGGAAGATGAAGGCTAATAGGAAGAAACAAGCAGCTTCCTCTATGGCTAGCACGGAAAGACAAGCTAAAGTATGGGGAGAGGGCTGGGATTTAGCTCAGTGGTTCCAGCGCCTGCCTTGCCAAGTACGAGGGCCGGGTTTAATCCCTGATAATCACATACAACAATGCTGCGCATGGAGGCTCTCGCCCACCAGCAGTCAGAACCACACACACAGGGCCGGGGGGTGGTGGCTCACGCCTGTAATCCCAGCGCTTGGGAGGCAGAGGCAGGAGGATTGCTGTGAGTTCAAGGCTGAGCTCAAGGTCAGCATGCACTACAAAGTGAGACCCTGTTTCAAAAAAAATGTGGGGCTAGAAAGGAGTAGGTCATGCAGGACCCCATGGGGCTCTTGACTTGACACCATGGGACATGGAAAAGTGCTGTGGTATTTCTAGAGGAGCAGAGACCCTCAGAAAGAGCCACTTTTTAATACTCTCCACGTGAATGATATGGAGATACTATGGGATATTTTCCTCTACCTCTTGATAGGTACTACTTTTCCAAAGTTCAGAATTGAAAAGAGTTGATGAAAGCCCCCCTTGACTCCTCTGTTTTCCCCTGAAGTCATCAACCAGTGTTGTAAATTTCCTACTATATATCCGAGAATGACTGTGTTCTTAAAGCAATTATGTGTTTATATTTATTTTCCACTTATCCACTCTTCTCAGCCTTGCTTTTCTCATGTAAAACAGTCAGTCTAGGGATCAATTACAATTGTGTCTTAGTTTAGCTTCTAAGACATCTCATCTGTTCCAAACTATCTCCTGCCATTTTACGCTGTCTTTTCTGTGTGGCTAATTCTTGCATTTGATTTAAATCTTTAAAATGTTACTGTGGACTCTTGACTTACAGAACAATTCATTTGTGAGGGCTGGCTGTAACTCAAGTTGGTTGTAAGTCAAAGCTGTCTTGAACCTTCCCTGGCTTTCTAGTCCAGTCTGTCTGACACTGAAGACCAGCCCTCGCCTGCCCTGCTCCAGACCGAGTTTAGAAATGCAGATTGAACGAGGCTCAGCAGGTGGCTTGAGCTGACTCTGCTCTGATGGACTTGGATGTTTAGTGCTCATGATGGGCTCACAGAGGTCCCCCCACACTGAGGGGGGTCCCAGGGCCACCTCCTGCTCCCGAGTCCCCAGAGCAGAAGGGCTGGAGGACAATCAGTTCAGTGATCACTGTCCTAATCAGTCCTGAGGCTCTGCCTTAGCTGCTTGGACCAGGCTAAGTGCTTCCCAAGCCAGCAAAAGCCTCCCACCCTGCTTCTGGGGGCAGTGAGGGCTGTTCACATGCGCTCCACTGACTCGTACCAGGTCTGTGTAATGGAGGAGACCCTGCTCTGGAGTAGGAGCGCTGACCACCGCTGCTGGGACTGCCGTAGCCCAGCGGGCTCTAGACTCCGCCTTCAGTGCTCTCTCCTGGCAGCAGCCTCCAGCCCTGTTCCTGTACTCAATGACACAGGGCGGCATATCAGTACCAGTCTCCGCTCTTTGACATAACTCCAAAATCCATCAAGGCAGAAAATTTATTTCTTCCTGTATGTTCTATATCGGCCCTGCACAGTGCTGGACACACACCAGAGCTGGATAATTATCTTTGAAATAACTTTATGAGAAGAGATGGGTATTTATAACCTCTGTCTCCGTCTTTCTCTGCCTCTGTATCTCTTTCCAGTGCCAGCGAATGCCAAGGTGGGGGCGCATCTGCCTGTCTATGTGAATAACCACAGGCCAGGGCCCGAGGGCTCCCTCCGCTCTACTCAAAACCTGTCCCCTGGAGAGCATAGCTTGCTTGCATCCGTGCAGAGCTGCGACCCGGGCTGGGGCTGCTGCCCTTCCCTGGCTGGGTGGTCTCCTCTGTAAATCAGGGTCAGTGGGCTCCCTTCCCCGGACTCCTCAGCTGACGGCATGCACAGAGAGAGCTTTGCAAGGTGTCTGGTGCTCTGACAGCGCTGTAAACCTTCTTCCACCTGAGGCCTAGGGAGCTGGAAAGGTGGGACAGATTTCTCTGCCTGCCTAAGGCCTATCAGTGTCTTACACTCAAGGGCCCAGCAAGCACTGGATGATGATAACCAGCTATCTGACTGCTCACATAGCTTTCATCTTCTGGCCCCAAGTGAAATCGCCTCTGCGCCCTTCTCAAGGAAGATGGATGTCGGGTCTGGTAGAAAACTGAATTCCTACATGACGGGTGGGGTAAGACTCTGAATGTCCTCTTGCCTCGATTTCCCCTTCGGACCACTGAGTCTGACTGGGGGGAAGACGCAGTGAGCCTTGATTGATGGATTCATTAGGGGCTGGAAAGAGCTTCTGGTGCTCAGAGCCAAGCACTGTTATTTAAAGAACGCTGATGGAAGAGTGGAGTTAGGTATTCAAATTGTCCTCAGAGGACCGGCCGGGCGGCCAGTCATTGTGGGGCATTTAGAGAGCTAATTCCTTGCTTCAGTATTTAAGGCCTCGGAAAAAGCTGCATCCATCTTCTAGGAAGGAAAAAAAAGTTCTTGCATCGTCCTGCTATCTAGAGATTATTTAGTGCTCTGATATTGACACCACTTCTGTAGAAAGATTTAAAGATAAAAATGCAATGTATTCAAGTGTGATCATTTTTCATCGTCACTTAGTGACAGGACAGCCTGGAGTCAATTGAGCAGATTTATCTTTTCGCTATTGATTGTGTGCATGTGAGCCGCAGCTGTTTGCAAATACCTGGCTTCTTCCAAGCAGGCACAGAGGCGGGCGAAGTGAGGGGGCCGTGCGGACCCCGCCTCTGGACATCTACCCTCCGGAGAGCACAGCGGGCTGGGAGGCCGCTGAGTGGCCTCCGCTTAATCACCACGGAGGCCCTGAGGTGTGAGGGACAGAAAGGCCTGCAGTCACTTGCGTTCCGAGGCTTATTAAAAATGTGCAGAGCTGGGGATGCAGCCTTCTTTGAAGTTCCTCTCTCTTTCTGAAAAGCATATGGGTCAGCAGCTCCTGGATCAGGAGGCAGTGGAGCCTGGGCGGCACGCCCTGCTCTTCTCTGTACCTGTGGGGCCGTTAGGGGGACGCCCCAGCATCTCCTCGCCACTTCCCACAAGGACTGGCTGGGGTGGGGGCAGGGAAGGCAGGCTGCCAAGGTCGGGTGGGAATAGTGGTTACTACTCGGCACTTTTCCGAGAAGCCCGAGCCCCTAGGAGGTCAGTGACCGGTCCCCGGACACCAGCCTTCCCTCCTTAACTATTCCCTCTGCCTTGTTCCTTTCAGAAGCCACTTTCTCAGTTTACTTCCTTCACAGCCAACTCCAAACCCAAAATCTCGCTATTAGGAATGGTTCTCACCAGACTGGGAGCTTCCTCTTAAAAACAATGGCAGTGGGGCACAGGAAAGAAAAGGAAAAAAAAATGAGAAAAAGCACTGGAGTAAGAGACAGGAAATTTCTAGCCCCAGCTCTGCCATAAGCCTACTTGGGGACCTTGCTACTTAATTTCCACAGACCTCAGTGTCCTCACCTGTAAAATGGGTTCACAGAAAAGAATATTAAGGTAAGAGCATCAAGCACTGCTCCTTAGCTCATCTATATATTAAATATTTGTTGAGACAAGATTATGGTTGGGGTACCTGTGAGCATGGATGTCTTCTATGGCAGTGGAAAGTTCTGGGCTTCAGAGACAGAGACCTGGTTCAAATCTTGTCTCCATCTCTTGTTCATTGTATGATCTCAGGCAAGACTTTTAGTTGGTTTTTGTTTTTTGTTTTTTGGGTTTTTTTATACCAGAGATGGAACATGGAACCTTGTACTTGCAAGCAGGTACCTGAACCACTGAGCTAAATGCATGGCCCCCAACATTTCTACCCTGTCTCCTTATCTGTACTATTAAGGTGTTTATTCCTGCCTACAGGGAGAGCACGGGTCACAAGAGCACTGTTTTTCCCTCACTATATAGCCCAGACTGGTCATGGACTTAGAGCAATCTTCCTGCCTCAGCCTCCTCGATGCTGGGTTCACAGACATGGGCCACGGCGCTCAGCCTGGGAGCACCGAGGTAAAGACCCTCAGGGGTGCTGAGTTTGGTTCACGCTCCGGTCTTGGCTCCCCACTCCTCATGCGCCAGCTGAGATGCGGGTCCCAAGCCCTCCTCCCCCAGCCACCCTCAAAGCCAACGCAGACTCTAAGTGGCCCGGGTTCCCTAGAGGACAGCGCCCCTCGTGCAGGCTGAGTGCCCTGGCTGTGCACGCTGAGGGTCTTAAGAAGGCCCAGCTCTCACAACTTCTCACTTCCCCTGCTTGCGCTGCCTCCAGACGGCAAAGTCCCCCGCCCTGGGACCCCGCACTCGCTGACCCCGGCCTGCTCTGTCCCCAGGACCCTTTCTCTGACACTGTGAAGACGATCAGGAGACCAGGGCCCGTCCCTCATCCTCCTTGGCCCAGGACGCCCAGATGTGGAAAGGCAGGAAGGACCTTGCAGGTGATGCGGTTTCCTGTTTATAAATCAGGACCCCGAGGCCCAGGCCTCTCGCGATCAGTGGTTTCAAGAGAGTGTGTGCTCTTGAAAACAAGCATGTATAAAATGAAGCAAAATGAAAGAAATCTCAGAGGTTAACGTAGTGCCTGTGACTGTCATGGTCCAGGCCACTTGGCCAAGGTCTTAGCTTCGTCTCAGCACTGTCTCCCTAGCGCTTGCTACTGCTCAGGGAAGGGGCTGAGATGCCAAGGACCTTCTTCACGGTCGCACAGCAAGCTGCAGGCAGAGCTGGGTTTCAGACCCATGTCTGTCAGACATCTGTGTTCTGACCAGTCCCTGTGTGCAGGGCCTGGCGGTTACACACCGTGGAGAGCCGGAGCATGCGCAGAACAGGTCTCCAGTCTCCTTCCTACCCTGCCCGATCCCCACCCCGTCAGATTCAGGCCTACGTAACTCAAAGCCTGTCACTTCCCGCTGGGTGACTTGAGATCAGAGATCAGGAAAATGGCAGTTGGCACCAGAAGATCAAATTCGAAAGATGAGAAAAAAGGCAAGGTGCAGGGTTTAGGGACTGAGTGCCAAGGACGTCAAAGTACAGCAGGTTGCGTGCTTCCTCTGCCCTGCTCCGGGGCACCTGGGGCAGGATGGGCTCGTCCATCATGATCTCCACTGTGCCTGGCACAGAGAAAGCGCTCAATACATGTCTGGACCTTACTAACTGAGGATACTGGGAAATGATCTTACAGAGGGAAGACCGGGCAACATCAGCACTAAAGCCAGGCCTCTGCCACTGCCTGGCCAGGAGACTGAGTGGGGGACACTAACATCACTGCGGAGGACGAAGTTACAAACAGTTGGCTGAGATGCCACCCCGCGACCTTCGGAAACTTCTAGGGTGACCAAGAAAACCTGCGTCAGCCCTCCAGACCCGCCCCCTGACCCGCCCCTCCAGTCCCGCCCCCCTGACCCGCCCCCCCAGACCCGCCCCCAGACCCTCCCCCAGACCCGTCCCCACCCTCGCCTTGCTCCCTCCTAGTTTGCTCAGATTGCCTCTGCCTGAGGCTCAGCCCAGAAGCGCCTCCGCACTCTGTCCCGGGAGCAGGATCGAAAGCTCGGCTTTCCTGTCTCTTCACCCCTGGCTGCCTCATGAACAGTCTTGCTCTTGTGAGAAATGTGTTGTTTTGGTGACTGTACACTGCGTGCTCCGCAGAAGACCCCTGGTTCGGTGTCACTGGTCTTGTGCGTTGCTAATTGTCTTGTGTGTGTATCAGGTCAGCCAAGTTACCAGCCAGAAGCGCTTCCCAAGGGTCAGACGCGGAAGTGTGACTGCATTGTTTCATTTCAGGCTCACACCAGCTCCCCAGAGAGGTATCCTTGACATATCCATTTTGCAGAGGAGAAAACTGAGTCTCAGATATTAAGTGATTTTTCCCAAGGTCACACAGCTAGCAAGTGCCAGGGCCTGAACTGCAGACTCAGTCTGCTAACTCCCTCATCCATGAATGCAGAGTTAAGCGGGAGCTGCCCGTCTCACTCAACTGCAGACGCGAGGCCCAAACTTTCACACACACACACACCCCTCCGCCAGAGCCACCGTTTGAAAAATATTGCTCTAATGCCAGTGTAGCGGGAACACCTGCCTCTCGCCCGATTGTCCCTGACCTCATCACCCCCTTTCCCAGCTGCTTTCACCACTGTGATCGCCCTCCGACTTCCTGTTGGCTGGTGTTGGGTTTTTTCTGATCTGTGACCAGTTTTGGATTCTTGTGATTAGCCAGATGACTTCCTGGAGAAGCACCCACGCACATCCTGTCTTCATTTGCGACACCTGCGGAGCAAGGACCACTGAGGCCCAGGGCAACATTCACTAGGTTGTGAAGTCCAGCAAGACACAGGTCTGTCCCTCTGGATGCCCGTGCCCTGGTGCGGTCTCATGAAACATTTGCTGAGTGGGTATTTGCTACAGAGCAAAAGAGGCTTTGGTGTCTCCAAGCTCGGCGAAGCATCTTTTACAGTGAGGCCCAGCCCGGTCTCCCAGTCACTCCTGGTCACTGCTGCTTCTCTTTCGCTGGTCCAGAAAACCACAAGGAATCGGCCTGTGGTGTCAGCTGCCTGGCCTGAGTCCAGGGCCCGCCGGGGCCAGCCTTTCCTGGCCACAGTGCCCTCCCACGGACGAAGCTTCTGGGAACTGGACATCTCAGGAGCCAGGATGATTTTGCAAAGGAAACTCCTTTTTTTTTTTTTTTTTTAGGTTTTTTGAGACAGGGTCTCGCTTTGTGGTTCAGGCTGGCCCTGAGCTCAGCCTCAAACTCACATCACAATCCTCCTGCCTCTGCCTCCCGAGTGCTGGGATTACAGGCGTGAGCCACCACGCCCGGTACTGTGGTATGTGGTACTGGTTGCTGCTGGGTGTGGGTCTTCACACCCAGTATTGTTATGTGGTTACTGGGGAATCGAACCTGGGTCCTTGCGCTTGCAAGACAGGCGCCGGAACCACTGAGCTAACTCCCCGGCCCAGAAACTCCTTTTATAGGCTTCTTTCCAGGCTTCCAGCCACCCACATGGTCCAGGATGGAGTTTGGGGTGCATGCAGGACTTGGGGCTGGAGCAGGAACCTGGCCATCAGGACATGCACCCCTTCTTGGTCAGCAAGGCCATTTTCTCACCTCGCACTTGCAGCTAAGACTGCTGTCTGCCTGCACCTCTTTCAGCATTATTTTTGCCTTATTCTTCTCTCCAGGGAATATCCTGTTTTAGACTTTCCTCCCAACTGAATTTGTCTTTCTCCTTCTGAGCCAAATCTGACTTTGTTATTTTCCATCGATGCCTTTAAACCCCCACCCCTTTAAATTATTGGCATTACTGCTCTGCCCTTACCAGCGGTGGTGATGATGACGACTCCTACCAACGAAGGCTCTTATGCAAATTTCATTCATGTGTGTCGCCTCCATCTTTCAGATCATTATTAAAGATGTTAAGTGAGAGCAGAACGTGGGCTTGTCCCACACCCCTTGGCGGGGCCGTGCTCTGCCGCCGTCTTTGCTTTGTGTCTGTGCACTACTGCATTTGCAGAGGAAGTTCTTTTCCAGCCGGGCTTGAATTCATTCCATGAGGAAAGTTGCATAATACATTATGGCAGATGTTTTAATAAAATCTAATCTTATCACTCTCCGCAGTCGCCTGCCTATGTGGCCCCAGCAGAAGAATGAAAAGGCTTCAGTGACCTGTTTGCTTTCAGTGGAAATTCACATTGCTAGGAGCCCATGGGCTCCGTGACGAGTGTCCTTGAACATCTCAGTGTCCCTGGCTGGCTGGCCAACAACGTGTATCTAGTGGACTCGGGCTTTACCTGTGCTGGGAGGAGCTGCACGTGGGGAAAGTGGTGGATTGCTCCATTTTCTATCATAAAATAAGGAAGCTGGGCATTTTATAAAGAAGAAAGGTTTATTTAGTTCAGAGTTTGGAGCCTGAATGGTGATGAGAATGATGGACTCGGCCTCTGGGGAGAGCCTCACGCTCGATGGTACCTCGGTGGAACAAGAAGGACCATATAGTGAGACAGGAAGGCAGAGGGCCTCCGAAGGCCAGACTCTGCTTTTGAGCACCCACTCTCATGGGAACTAAGCCAGGTTCCCAGAAAATTCCTCTGTTCCTTCCTTCCCCCATGACTTCATGGCCTCATCTGCCATAGTGGGGACCCGGCTTCTAGCACATGACTCCTCAGGTGAAACCCTCAAGACATCTTCACACCCGAGCGGTGGCGCTGGTCCTCCAGAATCTTACAGTTCAGGAGGAAGTGCCCTGGGGCAGGAGGCTCTTCGGACGCGAGCAGCCAGGGTTCTGAGAAAGCCAGCTCTGCATGAACTTCTCTAAGTGTAGCCTGTGTTTTAGGACTCTCATTTTTTTAGTGTGGGAAGTTTCCAACACTCTCAAAATGAAATGAGTCTCCACACATGCATTCTCCAGAGCAAAGAGCTGCAGCCGTCTCCAGTTTTGAGCCACCCCCTCCTCCCGCTTCCTTGGTTGCAAAGAGCAAATCCCGCCCAGCACTTCACAGCCCCAGGAGTTACTTCAGTGCACCTCTAACCAAACCAGGCTTTGTTTGCTGTGGGAACCACAGTGCCCTGACACAGCTGGCACAATTAAAGTTAATTCCTGTTAACCAGTGCTTGCTTATTCAACTATCGAGGAGAGAAGAAAGTTTTTTTACAGGTGATGAATTGGAGAGGACAAGAGAGGGCCCTGTCTTGCATTCAGAGGCCACGCATTTCAGGCCGCTCAAACCATCACATATTCTCTTTAAAATACTTGATTTGTTGAAGGCAGTAAATCACTTATCTTGTAGAATTCTAGATATAATTCATATTAGAAAGACACTTTTATAGAAAATATGAACACTGAAAGATAAACCCAGAGGTTAGGCTCAGAGGAACAGGCACCTACCCCGGTGGAACCCCCGGAGTGTTCACTCGCACCCAGCCCCCAGCACTCACGTGAACCCCAACACACAGGCCTAACGGCCATGTGACCCCTTTACTTTGCAAAAAAACCCCTCATTTTCATATTCTTTTCTTTGACAAATCATTCTTGTGCAGATTTAAAAGTATTATCTGGTTTAGTGACAATTACAAAATATACAAATGGATAGCGAATAGCTATAGTCCCAGAAGCGCAATGCCTGGCAAGGGCCCCGAAGTTAGAGAAAGAGATAACGAGAAGGAAAGGGAGGACAAAAGAAAAACAGTCAGGGGCCCAAGAAAATCCCACTCAGAATCAGGCAGTTGGGAAGCTGGAGGTAGGTTGTAGTTAAAAGCAAAAGAAGACCAAAGTTTTCTAGACAGCACAGCTCAACTTTTTACTTTGACATGGCATCTCATGGTGTTGTCCTGAACTCCTTGAACTCCTAGGCCCAAGGGATCCTCCTGCCTCAGCCTCCCCAGTAGACAGGAATACACATATGCCATGGCACCCAGGATATCACCTCGAAACTCTGTAGTCAGGGAAGGAAGGCCAAGCTGTGGGGCACCCCAAAACAGATCAGCTCAGTATCATGGACACCCAGGTGGGAATCCGGCCTGTTTGGGGCCAGGACTTAATTTCTGAGCCTACTTCTGTGCCAGGGCCTGGGATGTAAGACTTCTCTTGAGGGTTCTGTGTGCATGAATCGGGGTGCCTTGGGAACAAGATCACCCCAGTGTGTGGTACACAACTGGGCCCCTGGAGCAGAGCAACTCACCAGTCAACAACCAGTCCTCCTGCCTAAGGCAGGTCATGGCGTGGGAAGATCTATCAAATTGATCAGCACTGGTAACAGGCGGGTGCGGGTGGGGTGTAAAACATCAGACTAAGCAGAAAAGAGGAGTCAGCATGCTGTGGGCCCCGAGGGGAGGCGGCCTCGCTGCAGGCTGCAGGTCTGGGCAAGTGACACGCGAAGAGCTCTTCTGTCCTTCCCAGATATCGGTACCACGTGCAGATCACTTCACATTTCTGGTCTTGCTCCATCCTTTATTGTTTTCCCAAAATACTAAGTAGGTTCGGAAGTCCCTCTGGGGCCTCTGCAGCTGGGGCCCTAATGTGCTGAGGGTGCAATGCTGGCCGAGGGCCCCACGTGAGGGGAGCCCCGGAGCTTCTCCTTGGTTGTCGGAGCCTCTGAGCCCCCGGGAGAACGTGCACCCCTTCTATACCAGGCCCTGCAGGCCTCTGCTGGTATCGCCCCATCGCAGGGAGCAAGGACCCCACCGGCCGCCGCCCTTGTCACCGCCCAGGGACCGGCGGGGATGGTTGAAAGCTGTTTTGGTGCATCAGGACGTATGGACTGGAGATCATGACTGCCAGGCCCTCATCTCTCTCCAGCCCTTCCTGAATGTCCAGCAGCCCCAGCTTCCTGTGGACACAAGGTTGGCATGGGCAGTGGCTCGCCTGGGGGTTAGCAGACATGGCCCTGTTCTCTTCCCTGGTGGGCTCACAGGGGGTGGTTCCCAAGTCCAGCAGAAACCCATGACTTGGACCAGCTGCTCCTGCTTCCTCCCAGATCCCACCCGGCTGCGAAGACCCTGAGTCAGAAGTCCCGAGGCAGGTGTCTGGGGCTGGGGAAGCCACCTGCGCCCACGAGGCTCGCCTGTTTGGATTCAAAAGAGCAAATTGCTGTGTTCACGAGGCTGAGGCTCCGTCTCGACTCCCAGCTCACCTGTTTGGACACAGCACTCTGAGTCCTGGCAGGAGAAGACAAGAAAGCGAGCGATTTCTGAGTCCTTCCAAGGCAGCAATTCAGACAGAGCTCTTTACTGCTATCGATTTCCAACAATCGATGCTTCTTTCCAATAAGCAAGTCTCCTCTTCTACCAGCCCCGAAAATAAACCTGGCTGGGCATGAAAAACCCTCCTACCTATAGTTAGCTGACTTGAATTTCTTTTACCAAATGAGGATTTCCTCCCTGCCAGCGACCCCAGTACTGAGAAACAGACTTGAAAGCAGCCACGGTCTGGGGGTCCTCGCAGTGCACGAAGGGGACAAGCAGCCCAGCCCAGCCCGTGGCCCGTGAAGATCTGCAGCCCGCACACTCTTCTGGAGACGAGGCCACAGTGGACACACTTGTGTTTCCAATGGCATCGTTATTTTATTAATAATTTATGCCTGGGTGGGGTTACCATCCTGTTCACTGGCTTCTGGTCCTCTGGCTATCAAGATACTAAGGCTACCGATTTGTCAGTCCTGACTGAATGTAGCCAGAAGCCTCCAGAAGTTGCAGAGAAGACAGATTTGAAGTGCCAGGGAAGAAACGCAGGCTGGCTTGTCCTCAGGCTAGGGCCAGCCAGGGACCTTGAGACAGTGGTGTACCTCTTGGAGTCGTTTGACCCGCAGGGACCCAGGCAAAGGGGGCCGCGTGATGGGGCAGACTAGGGGTCATGGGGTCGGGAGCTGGCATGGGGACCCTCAGTGGAGTCCCTGTATGTGTTTCTTCGTCTGCCAGCATGCGGGGTGTGCGGGCCTGGGGCGAGTGGAAGGGCCTTAGTGGACCGGGCTTGGTGTGGAACGATTCCAGGCCATCCACGGAGACGGCTTCCTCCCCAATCCTCTTTCAACCTTCACGTTGTTTAAACTGAGTGTCATGGAATCATTCATCTTTCCCTAACACCGCCGATCTTCCTCCCCGTCAAGGAACTGGGTGTCCTCGGGCTCCCAGCCTGCAACTGAGCGGAGCTCTGGAAACCAACAGTATCATGGGGTTTTCATCATATTTATTTTTATAATAATCTTATGTTTGTAGCAAGTTGTACTGATTTCCCATTTACCATGGTGATATACAGTTTCCTTTTAAAGCGTATATATTTAAGTTAAACATCAGATGATTTGCAGTAAAAATATTAAAGAAGTAAGAGTCTGGGGATGTGAAGGGGGCCTGGGAATGCTGGAAGTTCAGGAACTGCAGGTGTCACAGGAGTGAGGACCTTGAAAACTGTTCCCCACCCCCACCTTCAGTGGTGCCAGGAGGGGAGGGAGAAGGCAGGGACCGCGCAGGGGAATGGACCATCACAAGGCTTCCCTCGACTCCTGCTTTTGTTTCTTCCCCTCACACAGCATCTCCCAGCACAGGTAAGGAGGGCTCCCTTTGACGTGCAGTAGAAGCGAATTCTACCTGGCCCTCTGCTCCTGTTCTTCTGATATCCAGACTCACCTTCCTGCAGAGAACTACAGTTATTGGTCCATAAATACCATGCGATTCAAGTCAGGCCAATAGATTCCTTCCCTGAGCACTCCCATACTGAAGTCACGAAAGCCTTTTCCCCCCATGTAATGTGGTTGGCTCATTAGCTATTCTGGCTGAGAACGAGTCCACCCACGGAGCAGAGTTGAGACAAGAGAGGAAGAGGCAGAAAGAGAAACCTTTTGCCCCTTCAAGTCCTGGGAGCCAGAGAGCTCTTCCACCAACTTCACCTTTTCCAGCGTCTCCCCACCTAACCAGGACCTGCCCTGGGCGTGCAGGCTCATTTAGGGTAGACTTCTGTCCCCCTCATCTGAAAGAGCCCCATCAAGTAACACATCGATGGTGTTCCACAACAGGACAGGCACATCGAAATCACAGTGAGTTGCCTCTTCACACACACCAGGATGGCTGGATGGAAGAACAGATAAACCAAGACCGGCAGGAACTCAGAGGCAGCAGGACCTTCACACACCGCTGGCGGAGATGTGGAAGGGTGCGACCCCAACAGTCAGCCATTCCCCCAGAAGGAGAATCACATTTACTACCGGACCCAGCAATTCTGTTTCCAGGTAGATTCCCAAGAGAAATGAAAACGTGTGCCCCAAAACATTAATACGAAAACTTGTATGTGGATGTTCATGACAGTATTACTTACAACAGCCCCGAAGTGGAAGCGACTCAACCGTGTGTAGCGGAGCAGACAAGTGGAACGTACAGTGTTACCTGGTTCAGCAACTTAATTCTTTCCATCCTTCTGGTGGTAGAATTTGTACCAATAAAAAAGGATGACAAACCAATGCGTGCCATAGCACAGATGAATTTGAAAGCATTGTCCCTAGTAAAATAAGTAGTCACAAAGAATCACCTATTATAGGATTCCATCCGCATCAGATGTCCAGAATAGGCAAATCTGTAGAGACAGGAAGTAGATTAATGGTTGTCAAGGGCTAGGGTGATGGGAGGGGGTCACTTGGGGGTGATGGGGAGGTGGTGATAGCTCAGGAGAGTGGGGTTTATTTTAGGATAATGAAAATGTTTTGAAATTGATTGTGGTGATGGATAAGCAACCCGGGAATATGGTAAAAGCCATTGAATGGTACGATTTAAATGGATGATTTGTATAGTATGTGAATTATGTTTCAATAAGGCTGTGAGAAACAGAGCCCTGAATAGCGTAATGATTATTTGTTATGACTTTTATCTAAATGTCCCCCTCAAGCCTCATGTGGGCTTAGCTGGGGCTTTTCAGGGGTGGCTTGGAGATTTTGTCTCAGCAATCAGAAAACTAACATCACTGGTATTATTTTGAAACAAGATTTGGGAGAATGCTATGATTTTGGACTTTGTGAAATCCACCTAGTTGCTTCTGTCTAGATTGGGCTCCATCCCAGGCATCACCCCCAACACGGCTGGGCACCTCCGTAGTCACCTCTGCTGCTACTGGCCTTGGACTTAGTGACAGTCACCCTAAGACCTAAGAGACCCAGGGACAGCAGATGGGACTTGGTGGGAGTTGCTTTGTCTTCGGGTCCACAGGGAGTTTAAGCATATACGGAAAAGAGGGAAGGGAGAGAAGGACATTCCACCTGAGCAACTTAGCAAGACTCTGTTTTAAAATAAAAAATAAATAAAATAAAATAAAAAGCGCTGGTGACACAGCTCAGTGGTAGGTTGGGCCTTGGTTCAATGCCCAATATGGTTCTATGAGGTGGTGACTTCCATACCCTCCAACACTTTATTTGCTGTTTATTTTTTAGCATAGCTTTCACTCATGAGGATGGGTCTAAGGAGGTCTCCAACCCCTCCTTCCTTACACAAAATGCTCTAACCATTGGTATATTCCTCTCTTTGCCATTTTTACATAGTGCTGCGTCCTGGCCATTGCCCATCTCAGTGGCTGCAGGCCATGTCCCTTGGTATAGCTCCATGTTACTCTATGGTATGGAAGTAGCAGAGTCCCTTCATCCACATATTGCTGGGCACTAGCATATTTCCAATCTCCTGCTCTTGAAGCAGCACCATGACAGAAGCTGTCTAAACCATTCCTTCATATTTGTTCCGGTGGACCCATAGACAGTCTTAGATGTGAGGTGTCAGGCAGGTGGGTTGATAGCTGGTAGTGTCTGTCAGAGCGGCTGGCTCAGACTTGTGGTTCCCACTTCTCCTGGGCATCAGGGTTCCCCAAGGGCTTCCCAACTCCAGACTGCAAAACTTCCAAGGCAGCATCTCCGGGCAGAGTCTGGGAACTGGCATTTTCCAACAGGGTGTCACCGCCAGTGGTCGTTATTCTGTTTGTTCTCGTCTTCGTTCTATCTCTCCGCTCTGCAGTGTGAGTCCCATGGTCACCCAGGGCTGTCTCTCCCACTCGGGGCTAGATCCCAGAATTTGGTCTGGTGCCCGGCTCCCCAGGCTGAATGACAAATCCTGGAAGAAATGCCCTCCAAGCATGGAGGGCCAGACTGTACCTTCATTTCCAGGAGACAGGGTCATCCTTTTGGCGCCAAGATGCCTGGTTCTGACAGCAACAAGGGAGGCTGGAAGGGGGGGGGGAGGAGAGGTTGGGCAGAGGGTGCACTCTGGGGTGCGAAGCCTCCGGTCACCACCCAGTCACCCCTGCAGGAGCCCCATGTCTAGTAGAAGCCTGGCCAAGTGCACAGGGCCACCCTGGGTCCTCTCTTAGTCCAGGCGGTGGGTTGTGAAGCCTCTCCACTCCCTACTTAGGTGACTGATCACCTTGCAGAGGGTCTGGCTGGCTCAGGGGTGCAAATGACACCCAGTGTGATGCGTACTGTTAACCTGAGCAGGTGCCAGCCCCACCAGAGAGCATGGGGACACTTGGCTCTGAGTGATCCTTTTGTAGGAGCACAGTGTCCGCGATTATGGCTGGAACTGGACAGAGGTGAGAAAGGTGGGGCAGAGGCCACAGGCTGCAGGCTCATGAGGGTGCCATGGCAGGTCTTCTGGGCCACACGCCTTGGCACACTTTAGGTGTCCCTAAAGGACCGTACCCCGAGCACTCCAGAAAGGACAGCGTGGAAAGACACCCCCAGCGATCATGGTAGGGCAAAGTGCAGTTCCCGTCTGGAAACTCCTGACTGCAGACCCGTGGTGGGTGAGGTGGGCAGCAGGGCATCCTCGCAGATCTCTCCAAACGCATTCACTGTCACCGCCAGGGACTGTCAACTGCAGACATGGGCGTGGGCTCAGCGGCTCGGGAGCCAGTATGCAAGGCTGATGCCAACTGCAAGTGCCGGTCACTTCTGTGATGCCCAGCATGGAGTGTCCCATGGATAGCACTGCCCTTCACCCTGATGGGGACCGGGTCCTGCAACCACACCCACTTTTGTGCCTGAGAGCCGGTGAGCACCTTCCAGGAGTGGGAGGAATCCCTGTGGGCTCTGTTAGGGCTGAATCGTGTTCCCCCATATGAAAAATACAATGAATGTTTAAAATTTTAAAAACTTATTTCAGTAAAAGACATCTTACAAAGAACAATGAGATAAACGTGCTAGAAGAAAGAGGGGCACTTTGAGGAGATTAATAGCACTGTGTATTTTACTGTAATGAAGTTTTTCATTTAAACACGCTTTTTATTCCATCGTGTCAGTCCATGTTTATGGCAATTTCTCTCAGATAAAAACATTACAGTGTGTCTTCATCTACCTTAGTCACCAGATCTGGCACTGTATGATTTCTGGTTCTTCCCCAAAGTCAAGGTGACCATGAAAGGGAAACATTTTGAGTCAATTCAGTACATCAGGGCGGGCCGGACAGTGGCTGAAGACACCGAGAGGCCCCCGGTGCGGCTGCAGACGGTGCCTCGGGGATGGGATGAGGGTGCTCAGGATGAGGGGCTTTCATAGCAATGTGGGTTTTTTTCACTATAATACATTTTCAAAAATTTAAGCATCCATCTTTTTTTATGTTGGGGGGACAAGGTCTTGCTTTGTAGTTCAGGCTGGCCTCAAACTCATGGCAATCCTCCTGCCTCTGCTTCCTGAGGGCTGGATTACAGGTGCGAGTCACCATGTCCAGCATTCATCATTTTTTGATCACACCTGTTGGAGTGTGACTCCCAAAATGTGACTGTATCTGAAGACAGAATCTAAAGAAGTTATTAAAATGAGCCCACCAGGGGGGCCGTCTGCCAATATCACCGAGTCCTTAGAAGCAGAGATGGTGACGTAGACCACACAACAGTGTGATGCAAGGGCACAGGAGAGGATGACTGTCAGCAAGCCAAGGGTGGCGGGGCCTCAGAGGCCAGGCTGCAAGCTGCGTGACAGCCCGGCTGTGCTGTGGGGGTGTGGTGGCCCCAAGAAGGCCTGGCCACTGCTTAGAGGACCCACTGTTCTCACTGCCTGCCTGTCCAAGTCTGGCCAGATCCGAACAGGCGCCTGCTCTGTTGCTGGCCTGTCCACCTCTGCCAGGCTGCCCCTGAGCGACTTGGCCCTGCCCTGCCTGATTTTCATCTTTCTGACACGAGTTGCCCCACTTACAGCAGCCGTTGGACGCAGTCAGCTCGATGGCTCTCACAGCCGCGATCTGGACCAGCAGCTCCAGTGTGTATTTTACACACTCCAGTGTGTAGCAATAGCACTGGTGTAGTTCTGTCAGGAAGTCTCTGCTTCCTCATCTGGAATGGAGGAGGTAAGATGAATCGTAGCACACAGTGGCTCAAGACACCACACAGTACCTATCACGGCTTCAGCGAACAGCTGCTCTTTTTCCTACACCAGTGAACTCTATTGAAAACTTGCACGGTACTAAGCACAGATGTGGGTATATAGCAGGGAATAATCCAAATAGACAAGATGAAGGAGAGAGATGCAGGGTCTATTGGATGATACGTGGTGGACGAGGAGGTCCAGCAGGAGAGGAGGACAGGGCTTTGGGTGAAGGTGGTGAGTTTGGCCCTGCTACAGGCCATTTGGGGATTAGGGTCAGGATGGAGCCTGAGCCAGGTGGCCAAGCGGACAGATAAAGGCTGATGAGATTACTGCATTGGGAGCCAGCAGGGTGGGAGGAGTCCTGCAGAGGGAGGACACCTCCTTGTCCTTACAGACAGCAGGGAAGGCAGGGATCACGGAGCATGCCCGGTCGCAGCCCCATTCATTAGCTGCTGCTGGTGTCACTGGGGACCCAGCAGTAATGGTAGCAATAGCACTGGTGTAGTTCTGTCAGGGATGGCAATGGAGGCTGTAGCAATAGTGCCTATGACAATAGTAGTTACAGTAACAGCGACTATAGCAATTGTACTTATAGTAACAGTGGCCGTGGCAGCAGTGGCTGTACTAAGGTCATAATAATAGCGGGTATAGTGATGGGCTATAGTAACAGTTGCTGCAGCAATAGTTGCTGTAGTAATAGTGGCCATAGAAATGGTGACATGAAGGTTGAAGGTAAGAATGACCCCGGGGTCCTTCCTGCTCTAAGACCTCCAGCTTTATGAGTCTTTACCCCAAATCAGCCTCCTACAGTCCGACTCAAGCCTGGGGCCTGGCTGTTCTTCCTCAGGGCGGGCACAGGGAGGGAGAGCATTTCTTCTATACAGAATGCTCTGAGAACCACTCTTGGTGGTGGCAGAGGGCGTTCCAGGTGCCAGGGTTGATGTGCAAGGTGGGCCAGGCTCACCTGCTCCTGGCTGAGGACAGGCCTCACCACCTCCAGGCATAGTCCTGGGAAGGCAATCACACGAGGCCTTGATGGCACGGCCCTCCTCCTCCCGGGAGCTGGGAGGTCTCACCCTAGCCCCTGCTGCCAGTGGGCTTCACCTGCCCAGCCCTGAGGTGAAGCCTGGCAGTGGCTGCTTTCAGCTCAGAAAGCTCTTTTCCCACCTGTGCCCAACAGCTCCTTAGGCATCTGTAGTCTGCCAGTCAGTGCCCAGCCTTGACGCAGGGTCACCCTTCCATCTCAGGGATTCCCAGCTGTGCCACCCCTACAGCTGAGCTCCGGTGTGCGAGGAGGCTTCGCGCCCCCAGGCACACTGAGTCTGGTGGAGGCGCCACCCACCGCACCTGGCCCTGGCTCCCATCCACCTCCTGCAACAGGTTCCGGGCAGGCGGGCTGCGGCACTGGGAGCTGCCGGCAGCCGGACAGCTGACTCTTCCTTTTTTCTGTTGGCTCAGGCATCTGGCTAATTTCTGCATGAACTCTTCACGTCTGGAGCTCCCTAGGCCCTTCTAGCGTTTTCTGTCCTGCACTTAGCAGATCTCCTTTCCTTTGACAAATGGACTCCATCTCCTCTCTTTACATCGGGATTACGCTGATTTGTGTGAATTCTGTGTTATAAAGTATTTATAGGGCTCGGCTCGCAGGGCCCTTTCTTTAGCTCCCTGGCTCTGCTCCTTCCTGGGAAGGGGAGGATGGGCCAGGACTGTGACTCGCTGTGACCGTGGCTGTGTCCCCACTGGCTCCTTCCCCCACCCCAGTTCCACAGCATAGTTGAAACAGCCTGCGAATCCCGAGTTTTACACTGGGTCCACAGAGTGGAGGTAACACAGGCTCTAGCACCCCACAGGTAGGGACAGAAATGAGCTCCCACTGGGCTGAGGTCACACGTCACAGGAGAGAAGCAGACGGAGGCCGCTGGAGTCTCAGCTTCTGGACAGGCAGAGGTGGCTTCTAGGGGGTCGTGGGTAGAATCTGGGGGCAGCAGAGACAAAAGTGCAGGGACATGGGGCGTGTGTGTGTGTGTGTGTGTGTGTGTGTGTGTGTGTGTGTGTGTGGCACTTTGGGGCTGCCTGGCTTTTAAATAAATCTCTGTCCCACAAGATGAGGCTGGGGAGTCAGGCAAGGGTCCCAGGTTGTGGAGTTTTCTTCCAATTTTTGAAGCTTATAGAGGGCTGGGGTGGGCTGGGAGAAGTGACAGGAGCAGAGGGGCACTTTGTGGGGGAAGCTTGTGGAAGGAGTGAGGGCAGGAGAGCCGCTCCTGCGAAGCACACATTCCTGCCGCCGCCACAGATTTCCACAGGCTTGGTGGCATCAGACTGCACATTTACTGACAGTTCCTGGAGCCAGAGGGCACGAGAGGCTTGTGCACCCGCCGAGGCATCCGTTCTGCTGAGCTCCTTTTGGAGGCTGTAGTGGGAACCAGGAGCCACCAGTGTCTAGACTCTAAGCTTGGGTCCTCGGTGATGGAGAAACAATGGGGGTGACAAAGAAGTGGGGAGCAGTGGGGCGGAGGATACAGCTCTGAGGGCCAAGCAGAGAGAGGCATGAGGGAAGGCTGGAGTGGGGTACACTAGAGGGAAAGACAGGATGGGTATCAAACTACATGAGGGAACAGGGCCCGAAGCAGCCGGGTGTCCCAAATGTGTCATGGGGGAGAGGGAAAGGGCCGGTGGAGTCTGGGCACAGAGGGTAAGAGGCGGAAGCAGGGTGGGCTGTCAGGAGGGGCTCTCTGGGTGAGCCCCTATGGAAAAAGGTCAGGAGCCCCTGTCAGCTCTCCTGTGGTCCAGGAAAGGGCTGTGTGGGTGTTGTCCAGGCCCAGCTGAACATGAGACCCGGCTGGCCTTGGGGAAGCCCCAGATTGCTCCTCTGACCCCACGTAAGAACCACCCAGAGGAGCCTAGCCAGCCCCACACTGTGACCGAGGACGTCACACTGGGAGCCCAGCCAGCCCCACACTGTGACCGAGGACGTCACACTGGGAGCCCAGCCAGCCCCACACCGTGACCGAGGACGGTCACACTGGAGTGCCATTCAAGGTGCAGTTCATTATATAGCGCCAGATAACACGGGTCAAGGGTGGAACTGCAATGTGGGGAGGGAACTTGGCAGGGAAATCTCTTAGCAGATATTTGGGTTCCAAGTAGTCTGAGAATTCCACTAACTGGAGATGGGGTCGTGGAGCATTTTCATCTTGGGGACCCCTGGGTCCTCCCCCTGCTTCTCCTATCCCCGGCCATGACAGCCCTTGCCTTCCCACTCATTCTGTTCCTGGTCCCTACATTCCTCAGGTCTGCTTGGAAAACCAATCTTCAGTGCATCTGAATGTTCTGGGGTCACTGGTGCCTCAATAAACCCCCAGCTCTTCCTTGCAGAGAAAGATGCTACTCCATATTAGAGGGCCTGAGACATTGGTTACCAGGGAGATGAGGGTTCAGCAGCCTGGGCAAGGGGTGTCCACAGGTGCTGCACTGAAGCCAGCTTATCCTGGTTCTGGAGAACCAACCGTTATATTTTTGAGAATTTGGAGAACCAGGCATGGTGGCTCACACCTGTAATTCCAGCACTTGGGAGGAAGAGGCAAGAGGATTGCTGTGAGTTCAAGGCCAACCTGAACTACACAGCAAGACCTTGTCTCAAAAAACAAACAAACAAACAAAAGATAAGGTCTTGCTGTGTAGTTCAGGCTGGCTTTGAATTTACTATGAAGTCTAAGGTGGACCTGAATTCACAATAATCCTCTCGCCTCGGCCTCTTGAGTGCTTGGACAACAGGCATGAGCCACCATGCCCTACTCTCTTTTTCTTCTCAAACTGGACCCCCTTCTCCCAGTTGTGGACACAGAAGGCCAGGTCCACAGCCTGGACTTGGAGGCTTGTGACACAGGTCTCCCGTGTCCTGAGACCTTTGGCCTTGGGGTTCGAGTTATGCCTCCAACTCCCCTGGCTCTGAGGCTTTTAAACTTGGCCGAGCCAAGATGCTGGCTTCCCTGATCTCCATCTGGCAGATGATAATCATGAGATGGCTCTGCCTCCATTACTGCAGAACTAGATTCCCCAAGAAATCCCCGGGCGTGTGTGGATATGTGTGTGTGTGCGTGTGCACGCGTGTGTGTGTGTATTTGTGCGCATGCGTGCACACACACCTTTAGAGAGTCTTGTTATTAGACACAGACATTATTAAAAATGGAATGTCAAAAACCAAGGTCGTACTCAAAGCTTGTCCGTGCCACCTGATTTTACCGCCCGTGCTGTGGCCTGTGCCCTGAGGTTCCTGCGACCTGCCATTGGGCACAGGCAGGAACTTGAGAAGGGTCACCAAGATTCTCTTCCCAACTTCGTCCTCAAGGACTCTGGCTCTATTGTCGGATTCACACCTTGGAAACTTACTGACACTACAAATCAGAGGTGGGTTTTTTTTCCCAGCCCAGGAGTAGGTGGAAACTATCTACCTGCCCAGCGTGGTTCTGGGGAGACCATGTTGAGGCAGAGTGGCAGGGGACCTCAACTGACTTTTTCAGTCATTCATGAGGTTACTTCTGGCAGCACATGGCCCTACACAGTTTGGGGCAGGAAGTTAGGCCTACCGTGTCAGTCTGTCCCTCTGTCCCACTTTTTCACCATTTACTTATGTTGGAGGGAGGGGACTTTTTGAGACAAGGCCTCTCTGTGTAGCCCAGGCTGGTCTCACACTTGCACTAATCCTCCTGCCTCAGCCCCTGAGTGCTGGGATCACAGGTATGTGTCACAACGCCTGGCACCTCTCGACAGCTTGGTCCTTGCATGCGCGTGTGAACAGTGTCTGGGCGCGAGGGAGGCCTCGCCTCGCCTGCCCTCTCTTTGCCCTCAGGAGGATGCCCAGGGCCCTCAGTGATCCACAGCCAAGTGCGGGACAGGAAAGTGAGCCCGCCATGACCTTGTCAACTAAACTTGCAAGTCCCCCCATCCTCACCCACCAGGACCAGGGAACCCACAGTTGCAGCAAGACCTGCCCTTGCCTGGGGATACATCTGGGCCCTGTCCCTTGAGAGTGTGACATCTTATCTGCTCTCTTTTTTGGACTCCCCTGAGCCCTCTGTGAAATGGGAACATAGTGGAACTTACTTCCTGGGCAGGTAGGGATGTCCTGAGGGAAGAATTCAAGTTCTCAGTGCAGAACTGGCTCCTGTTAATCCCTTGAACTCCATGAGCCCTTGAGCCGACATGAGCCCCCTGTGAATGGGCTGAGTGTACAGTTGATGACGACATGGACGAAACCTTAGGATGATGGAAGCTGGCGGAACTTGGGAGATTGTTTTATCCAGTGGGGACACAGAAGCCAGAGGAGTAAGGGTCCCAGACACCTGAGGGGACAACAGCCAGAGAAGAGCCCTCCTTGGATACAGTTTCCATTGCATTGACTGCAGTCTACACTATTCCCATTAAATCATTTTAGTGAGTCAGAGATGGGTGTGGTGGGTGGGCATGGGCGTGGTGGTCCCATCTCTCAGGACGCCAAGGCAGGAGGATTGCTCAGAGTTCCACGTCAGCCTGGGTTGCACAGTAAGACTCCATCTCAGACTAACAAAACCAGAAACAAACCACGAGCCCAAGCCCCAGCCGAGCAAGCACTCAGCGAGTGTAGTTCCGCCCGGCAGGTGAGAGGTATAAGGTTGCTGGTGTGGTCAGTGAGAACAAGGAGAGACACCACTGTGCTCATGGCCTTGACCCAGGAAGCAGCTGTGCTGGCAGGATGGGGATGGAACCTTCTCACCATCTCACCTCAGCCAAGCCCTTTCCCTTGCAGGACTCAGCATCGCCATCTGTGAAATGGGAGGAGACCTCCACTGTGTGTGGGGTGCCTGACCCAGCTATCAGCCCACCCTGCAGGCTGGGACCCCGCTGTCTGCCCAGGTATCCCCCCCGCCAGTGGGTTCAAACACCCCTGGCCCCTTCCACTGACGGCAGCTGCCTGCACAGAGGCTTTTAAACCTTCTGGTTGCTTTGAGTATCGATTGTCCTGGGCCTTAATGGGCTTCGCCTGCACTCCGGTCGCTGCGCCTCCTCCACCCCATTACCCAAAGCCTCTCTGCTCTCGGCCTCTCTAGCTGAGTGCCACAAGCTGCTCTCCTCTGAGGGGAGAGCGGCAGACAGGCCCCTCTCGTGTGTGGAGGGTGGGACCCACGACGAGGGGGCCCCTGAGGGCTCCTGTCGCAAGGCTATTGGGCTGATGTGTTGGGTGCAGCTCGTGGGGCCCCAGAGCCTCCCCTGGCCGAGGCCCCACCTGGCATCTCCATCCTGGGTCCAGGCCCGGGGTCCTTAGGCACGGGTGGCCTTGCTGCAGCCCCAGAGCCCCTCTGCCAGCCATTGCCACAGAGCCCCACGCGTGTCTCTGGGAGCCATGCCCGCTAGGAGGCCTGGGCGCCTCCTGCCCGTGTCTGGGTGTGTCTCTGGCCCAACTATTGCTCAGAGACTCCAGCTCACGACCTTTTGTAGCCTTGCTCTGGCCACTGGCCTTTAGTCTCCCGACTTCCTTTACAATCAAGTCCATAAAGTGTCACCTCCTCGTCTCCATATTTGTTTCAGATCAATGTGAGGCCTGAGGAGCCTCTATCACCCTCCCATGAGCTACAAACCGTGTGGCGCCGTGAAGGCTCCGTGTGAGCCGAGCGGGGGCCTCTGTCAGCCAAGGCATCACCTGTGACATGTGGGGTCCATGTGGACACGGCCACATGTCAGACCATCCCTGAGGAGACATCTTACAAAATGAGGCTTACGAAGCCACAGCGTCCTTGCTGATGGCCTGGGAGGAGGACGGCCCGGTGGGGCATGCTGCGCGTGTGCTGGCGATCGACACCTCAGCGAGGGTTCACGTCCGCACAGCCCCCTCGGCTGCCCTCAAAGCGGTAGAGATGGACACTGATCTCAAGGCTGCTCTCGTGGCCGCCTGGACAGGAACACGACTGTCCGAGGGCCACGCTCGTGGGCCTGCGTGGAGAGCACGGTGACGGGTCATAAACTTCGGCCTCCTGCCCACGTCTGCTCAGACCATTTCTCCCTCCCTTGACTCTGAGGCCAGAGACCCTGGGATCGAAAGAGGCCTCCAGGCTTCAGTGACAGAGTTTCAAAACTTTTTTTACGAGTTTATAATTTAGGAAGCCAGAGGGCAGCTGGGACAAGCAGCACTTTGGAGCAGCACAGGTCTGACCCCGGGACCACGCGCCCGCTTTGCTGTGTGATTTGGGGAAAGGACTTCATCTTCCCTTCTCCCGCTTCCGCTTCCTCGCCTTCTTCTCTGTTCAGCTGCGTAGGGATGGGGCTCTCCACGGAGCTCCTTCCTCAGTCCTTTTTATTTTTTATTTGAGACAGAGTCTTGCTAGGTCTCTAAGCTGCCCGAGCTGGGCTCGAATTTCATCCTCCTGCCTCAGACTCCGTGGTGGATGAACTTGGATGCCCTACTGAACTGGGTTGGCGGTCCTGGGCGTGGAGCCCACCTGAGGATTGCTGGCAGCGGCGGGAAGGGGGACCCCGAGGGGAAGAGCGCGAGCGGTGATTTTCCCGGAGGAGCCGCCTGTGCGAATCTCACAGTTGAGGGGCGCAGGGCCTCGCTGTCCTGGGAACGGCCGCTGTCCCCTCAGGGGCTCTGGTCTTCGCAGTGAGTGTCGCTTCCTGGCTCCAGTGCGGATGCCTCAGCTGGTGGCGCAGCTCCTCTGGCTCCTTCCCTCCCCCCTGTGAGATTTATGTGAAATTACCCCCCTGAAAGTGGACGTGGCATTCGGTGCAGTCTCAGCACTGCACAGGCACCATCTCTGTCATGTTCTTAAACATTCTCATCATCCCAGGCTCAAACCCAAGTCTGGGAGCCGTCATGCCCTCCCTGGCTGCAGCCCCAGGAAGCACCAATCCACCTCCAGTCTCTTGTGAATCTCCCTTCTGTAGAGTTCACGCACCCTGGGGCCTTCTGTGCCCAGCTTCTTCCACTTGGCATCATGAGCGTGGCTTCCCTACGCTGAACAAGAGCCAATACCCTGTTCTTTTTAGCGGCTGAGTAATATTCCTTGGTGCCATCATCCACATTTTGTTTACCTGCGGCAGACACGGTACTTCCACCTGTGGGCCCTCATGGGCGGTGGGAAGACTTCCATCTGCACTGACTTCCTTCAGACTTGGACTCTGCAAACCTGCCCTCTCTTCCTGCCTCTGGCTCTGCACCTTCTGCACACCTCTAGCCCCTCCATAGGTTGATTTCTATCCACACTTTAGGGTTCAGCTTCTTGCCTCTTCCTCTGGGGTGCCTGCCCAGCATGCTGGGGCATAAATGGTGCCCAGTCCTCTCCAGTGAGGAAGAGGGGCCATGTAGGCTCACAGCCCAGCACAGGATGGGGTACAGAGCCAATATGTGTTATGTTTGTTGAATGAATATGCTACTACCATCATTCCAGCCTCCGCTATTTGTGGCAGCCTTGTGGGTTGTCTGACCTGGGGGCAGCTAGCAGGCCTCCTGCAGGAAATGCACAGCTGCCTCACCTCGGACTATTATTCCCAGAGGCAGAAGACCCTGGGGAGATTTGTTGACAAAAGAAGCAGTCCGGAAATGGGAGTGAAGCCGCCATTAGGATGATTAATTAGAGCCCTGCCCTTCGTCCTATTTGGAACGACACCATTAATATTAACGATGCTTAAAAATCCTCCGACTCAGGCACTTACTCTTCTTCTGCACTCACTACAGCACGCTGCATCCTCCAAGCACTCAAAGCTCGGATTCCTCCCCAAACCGCGGAGGGCGGCGTCCCAGAGAGGGCCCGAGCTTCGGCCCGTTATTCTTTGTCTGGCCATGGCCGTCAGGCCTCATGCACCTGAGGACCGGCATATTCTGCTGCCTGGCTCCGTGGTGAGTTCGGGAAGAGGACAATGGGGTCCTGGGGGACAGGGCTCAGCTTTCCCTCATCAGATGTCTGCAGAGCGGGGACACGAGGGCAGCAAGGGGCCGCTTCAGCAGGGACCTGAAAGAAAATCATTCACACAGGAGGCAGGGGGAGGCCAGCTGGGGACACGGCCCACAGCCTGGACAGCGCCAATTAAAGTGTCACCCAGCCGGTGCAGGGCAGGGCGGGGTGACGGCCTCTCGTGTGCAAGGCCAGCTCCATACCCTGAACCTCGGGAAAGGAAATATCATCAGCACAGCAATAATCAACCCCAACGCCGGGGCTTGGCAGGCAGGAGTAGCGGTGGGAGCAGTGCCCTGTGGTGGGGGAGGACTTGGGGCACCCTGCGGGAGCCCAGGAGGACCCTGGAAGGGCCTTGCCCTGAGTGCTGCAGGCCTGGGGGAGCTGGGCAGCACCCCCGCTCCTCCCGCCCACATCCTGCCCTCATGGCTGCCCCTCCCCCAGCCCCACACCTGCACTGGCTGTGACAGTGAGCGGCTGTGAGCTGGGCTGGGGCGTGGACAGTGCCCAGCTCAGGGCCTGCACCATCGGGTGCTCAGTACAATGCATGCAAGGAAAACTGGGTTTCTTATCCCCAGATGATTATCAGCAAATCTCAACCATCTTCGAAAGCAACGAAGAAAGCAAGAAAACGTGGACACATCTCTGCGTGGTGGTGGGTTTCTTGACCTTATGTCTCCGGAGAAATGCGTGGACATCAGTCTCTCTCTTCATCTCTCTATGTACCTCTCTGTCTGTGCCGCTCTGGGGGCTGGACCCAGGGCTTCACCGTGAGCTGTATCACCAGTCATGTTTTATTTTACTAAGTCACTAACTTGCCTAGGATGAGCTTGAACCTGTGACCCTCCTGCCTCAGTCTCCCAGAGTTTGGGGATGATGGGAGTGTGCCTGACTGATGTTGAAAATTTCAAAGCTCTAGATTCAAGGTATGTTAATTACCTTTTCAAAAATAAATATAATGGGCATGACAGAGCTCCAGTGGGTGTCCTACCCTGTCCTGGGGGTGTCATCTTCAGACACACTAGTGGGAAATTAAGATGCCACCCCTATGCAGCACTTGGACTATTACTTAGTCACAGTAGGAGACACTATCCCTGCTACACACACACCCACACACCCACACACAGACACACACACCTGCCTGGTCATATTTAGTAATTACTATATAAGACATTTTTTAAAAAGCATCACATACCAGGCGTGGTAACATTCACCTATAATCCCAACACTAAGTAGGCTGAGGCAGAAGGATTGCCATGAGTTAGTTGGAGCCCAGCCTGAACTATATACATGTAGTGAGACCGTTTCAAAATACCAAAACAAAATAACCCAGAATGATAATAATAATAAATGAAATAAACCCTCAAGTGATGAAAAGACTCTGGCTCTTCATGATCCCTTCCTTATGACCTTGAGGGAAAAACTGAGGCTAGAGATGCACAGGACCCTCCTGGGGTCAGACAGGAGCCAGAGCTCTCCGGGTATAGAGGCAGATGTATTCGGACTTTCTGAGCCCGGGGCCAGGAGTTTACTGCGCTAATCTCAGTGTCTGCTCAGGCAGAGGAGTAGGTTCCCTGCCGGTCTGCGGTCTCTGATTCCATCCTGCTCCACTCTGTCCTGCCGGGTTCCCCATCCTCCCCGCCCCGCCTCCTGCTCTGCTTTCGTCCCCTTTAATTAAACAGCAATTCTCCGAGGAAAGCAATCAAATTATCCAATTATGCCCTCCTAACCTGATTGCCATCCTCTGCACCAGCAACAGCAAAGCAGGTGTGGATGTGTTGCACAGGGACTGTGGGTCCCCAGCGCCGCCCCACCCTGCTCACCCAGGGCCTGGCAAGTGGGGACTGCAAAACAACTGACAGGCTGGACCCCTGAGTTCCCCACCCAGGCCTCAGCTGCCATCAG